>JAMKCH010002479.1:0-37590 GCA_023653785.1 Ophioderma brevispina
TCTATTTGCACCCCGCGTGACAATTATTTTGAATGTTTTAACTCTATTTCTTTATAGAGCACAACTAACTTTCAAAGACTTTTGCAATTTTTTATACAATTCTAGTCTATATTTTAAGAAAGTCATATGAACCGCGCCACCACTATTTTTGATTGTGATCCGACGTGCAGCCTCATAGCCCGCTTTCGCCCAGGGCCGGAAGTCGAGGGGCCTAGTGTCGACAACAGAATCGAAATTTTCAAAATTTGTTATAATCTCAGCGATGATCAGTTAATACTCTTCACTTTTATTATAATATAAACCAACCACCACTGGAAACGAACCGATCCCCAAAGGACTGCAAAATATCTCACCAAAGGTTTTGTTTTTTTAACCGGAACTACTACCATTACAATTACACCAACGTGGACGTGATTTAGTTTTGTGCGCCCTTTGAACACCCTTGAGAATACTGTTTTTTATTTTTTCTTAATATTGGACAAATATGGACGTTTCTAAGACAAAGTGGTCATTTTTTGTTTTTGGTTTTTCTTTGGCCCCACGACACCGAAACGGGAGTTATGGTCTCTAATTAAATTGATATATATTCTAAAATTTCCATTTTCGTTGCATTTTGGCACTTTTTTACTGCGTTTACTCAAAGAATACAACTGTTAAAACACGTTTTTTTTGTCAACTAGGTATGACCTGTTTAATTCAAAATCTTTGAATTGTCTTTAACGAACGTCAAATAATACAGTTAACACATCACATAAGTAATGAATATCTTGTTTCCTGACAACCCCCCCCCCACCCCGCATTCACTCTCACTATAACGCGTGTATGACAATGCCGCGCAACTAATAATGGGGTAGGGTGGGAACTGGTAATTATTCGCATCTTTGATGTGCACTTTTCCAAGCTTCTCATCTTCTTCTTCTTTCTCTTAACACATTTCATATAAAGTCAGGGCGAGGGGGGGAGGGGTGAGAAAGAGAAGGGCACGATACAGAAACATACAATTTGTTTTCCTCTTTGAAATATCTAAAATAGGGATTTGTGTGGAGTTTTACCCAAACGTGGGATTGATTTATGTTGTGGCGCCCTTCACTCTTTGTGACAGGCTGTACTTAGCCACACAGACCTACACACCCACATACATCATCCTGATGGGTCGTACATTTCGGAATTTTATTTTTCCACTGCTTCGTACGTTCATTCAATGACGTCGCTTGTGTTTACGCCATATGTTGTATTAAATGCGTTAACAGCAAGATAATGAACTTTCAGAAAAAAACTGAAGCGGAAAAAAAACTGAAAAACGCGTGAAATCCAGTAGGCATGTTTTGGGGTGTATATATTATAATAGGGGCTGTTTTTGATATTAGAGTGTATCGGGTGCGCCATGGCTACAAAGCGCATAGCTCTGTAACCATGGCGCGTATGTTCAAGGGTATTATGTTTGATAGAGATTATTTTTTGCAGGGGAAGTTTCTGGAGCTTTGAGTTTGCACAGTAATTTTACAGAAGCATGATTGATGTGAACTTCATATTTTTTTTCTTATTTTATGATTACTACGATCTTTACAAGGTTTAAGAGATGATTTTTTTTAATGTCACTGGACCGAGACTGCCATATAAAATGCATGTAGCGATCTGGGGGGTTTTTTTTTTCTACCATTCCCTGTACGACCACATGTATATTCTCCACAGCTTGATCGCTTACGCTGGTGACAAACAGATACAGAATGCTTGCCGCTTTGCCGTTTTGTAGTTATAAACGGTACGAGATGAATAGTTTTGTGTTCCGCGTGTCAGGTACCGGTCACGTGTCAGGTATCATATATCAGTGTGCTCTTCGGGGGCGACCGATATATATAAATCCGACTAGGTTAAATCAGGTCTGTACATATGACCCTCTGCCCAAGTGCTATTATTTTTTCCAAAAGAACACCGTATATTAAATGTCTAAACAGTACAAACTTTACCTTTTTCCCTACAGATTCAAAACCGACGCTACGATGACCATAATCGGTTGTTTTTTTCGCAATGTAGGGATACGTACGTCATTTTTTACCTGAAGGGTCCGCCTAAGCAAATATAAACCAAATCATGCGTGACGTCATCAACCCATCTTTAATTTTTTTTTTCCACAAGTGGCTGTTATTTCCCATAATACAATTTCCTTTTTAAGATTCAACATCTGATATGTTCTTTAACTAATTAATATGCAATTGTCCCCGTATGAATGTGAAAAAGATGGTCCATAAGTCTACAAACTGAAAACAAGTCATCCGGCTAAATACCCTACCGTGGACTGAATGAGCAGACGGATCCCCGTATTAGTTGTGTAGACGGCTTACAGCCACTTGCGCCCGGCTGCGGGGGGTTTATGCGTCCAGCAGTAAATACCCCAAGCGGGCTGAAAATAAATCAAAACGCGTTGAATTTCTGTCCAAAAAAAAATGAATTCAGTTTTTAAAAACTGAAGAGTCCAGCCTGGCTTTATATGTACAGTCGTCATACCCATCATCACCCTCAGGCCTCGTTTAGCGTATATTTGTCCTTGCCTTTTCGTTGGTCGTCAATGTAAACTAGGCCCTACAAAAAATAATAACGACGCCACTCTATATCTTGTTCTGTGGTGATTTCCGCATCGTGTTTGTTTCTACATGCATGCTCACCCATTTTTCACCAATTTATTTTCTATTTTATTTGGGGCTAATGTAATGGTTGTTTCACACTGTTTCATATGTTCCTCAGGTATGGCCTGAATAAGACCTGTCGAAAGCTTGCCAATAAAAAATCTTGTGAACTCTGCTACGCCCGCTCGTCTTACATATTTCTCTCTTTTTATAATTTTATTTACGGTATGACGAACTCCAAGCCTGGTAGGGACCAACCCATTTCTCGCCAATATATATCTATATATAATATATATATATATATATATAGATATATATATATACTATATATATATATATAATTATATATATATTAGTTAATCCCAAAATGCAAACGTTGCATTACCTCTGTGTCAGAAGAAAACTGTAAGTCTCTCTGTGTGGCTATAATGGATCACAGCTGTGTACTGTACGCGTAAGTGAGATCATTTTTGAACTCCTCGCCGGATGTCGCGGTTGTTGTTACTTCACCGCACCCAGAATTGTCTGTAACCACGGCTCATCCACACGTTCCAGCTGTGGCTTTTCCTCCACTTCCGTTGTTACTGATTGCTTTGTTGGTAGGTTGGAAAAATCGTGGAGATTCCTTGTCTGTAGAAAAGACATGTGGAAGATTATTGCATGTACACAACATGTAGAAGTCATTATATTTAACACTTAAGTGGCATTAGGTCTTTTGGCACTCCCTTTGGTGACAAGGGGGCTGGTCCACAAGTGGACCCCCATCTGAAACCACCTTTGCCGTTGGATTTTTTTAAGCAAACCCTCTGCTCATTGATGAGGTGCATCAACACGACCACATATGACGCAGTCGACTGCCTGCCCATTAATTACTGGTCTTAAGAACAATGCTACCACAATGCTACCCCTGGGGGCATTGACATTGGAAAGAGGTACGGGTATGTGGGGCCCTTAAGAACCCCATTTTCGCGTCTCCTCCCCATCCCTTCCCAATACCCCCCTTTGAAGCATAATCAGTTCTTTAAGGTCCCCTTTTTCAAAAATGTTGGCCTCAGAAGCCTGAATTTTTACCATTCAGCTCCAAGCCTGCAAATTTCTCAAACTTTCACTTCCCAAGCCCCTACTTTTCGGCGACAAAAGTCGTTCCCAAGCCCCCCCAAGTTCGGAAAGCGGGCCGCACATCCCTACCCTAACCTGAAAAAAAAATTGAGTGCCCCCCCCCCCCCCCCCCCCCGGGCATGCTACATATATGGATTGTTCCAAGGTAACGATCCGGGAATGGTTCCTGAAAAGCTTGAGTGTCAAGCCCTGTGCCACACGGGTGGTCGTTTGCTGCAGTAAGGTCCACCAAGACAACGCCTGGCCTGTACGGACGCGTTTACAAAGCTCTCCTCAATATCATTTGTGAGTCGAAGGAATGCGTCATCGGGTGGGCATATGACACCGTGTGGCATCAGGGCTTGACACGCAAACTTCTCAGGACCATCCCTTATCGTCCGCCTTTGAAACAATGTAAACATTTTCAGTATGTACCATTCTTGCAACCCGTAGCTTTTCTTAAAGACCAGTGATGGACAAGCATGATTACCCCATGGATCGGTACTAGCTCCAATGCCTGCAAATGTGGTTCTCATTCTCCGTCACAGACTGCGGATCAGATTCTCAATGAGTACCCTACCCTTCGTCCACCGGGGATATAGACTTCTCAAATGCCAACCAGTCAAGAGTGAGCTGGCTCCGACATGTTTAGCTGCTGCGTCATACGCTAGAAATCAGATCGTAAGACCAAAGAGGCTCCAAATCAACCTCAATGGAGAGAGTCTGCCATACAATCCTACACCAACTTATCTGGCGTGAAGCTTGATCGGCCGCTTCTTATCGGCAGGCATCTAAGTCAGTAGTGCAAAGATATCTTCGGGAATAACCTGCTGTTCCGCCTTGCTGATCTTCATTGTAGCAGGTAGGAACCTCATGTGACCGTAAATTGGTATGTGGACACAATGTTTTTGCTGAAAATGATCATATTAGGTGTGTCGAATAAGAAGTCTTGCCGGGTGCCAACCTGGGCATCCTTGAGCATTTTGAGAAATCCAATATGGCGGTCGCCATAAATGATAATTATATAATTCAACCCCTATATTTCCAAACTATGGAGTTACTAGATATACTATAGGACCAATGAAACAAGTTTATGCACTTGTAACAGTAAGTCCATACTTCAATTCAAAATGGAATCCAAATTCAATATTTTAAATATGCATATAACATCAAAGACCTCATAAAAATATGCGAGAAATCTAGGTTATGTTCTAGACACAATTAATGTATTTCTGATACTTTTTAATTAAATTGCAACATGAACTTCAATCAATATGGCAGCCACAACGGGAAACATCTTCCAAAAATCCTTGGCACAAATTTATAATTATTACAGTCCTGCAAATCGAAATCAATGTGTCAATAACATGTTAGAAATGTACCTTGGTCCTACAATACATTCATTTGTTTTGAAAATGCGCCAAAATCGAAATAAAACTAATATGGTGCAAAGTTTGTCAACAATTACCATGGGAATACATTTTTTCACATATATTGCACTCATTTATAATTTGAACCCTTTGTATTTATCAGATTACTTGTTATCACTTGGTTATGATCCTAGGTACATTTCTAATTGGTTCATGACACACTTAATTTATACTTGAAGGTAATATTGACATTGTGTGTCAAGTTTTTTTTGAAGATATGGCACGTATTTGGCTGCCATATTGATTGACGTCCATGTTTACAACTTTACAAGTATCAAAAATACATATTATTGTGTCTAACAACATAATCTAAGTACTTCCTGTTTATTTTTTATCGCATGTATTTGCTGTTATATGGCATATTTTAAATTATTGCTTTTGGCTTCCATTTTGAAGTTGGAGTATGACTCAATGTGACAAGTGCCATGCATTTGTTCATTGGGTCCTATAGGCTATCTAGTAACTCATAGTTTGATACTATAGGGTTGAATTAGAAATTATCCTTTATTGCGACGCCATCTTGGGATTTCTCAAAATGCTCCAAGGTTCCCATCGGCACCCGTCAGAGTCTTATTCTACACCCGCGCGCGTAAGCTATCAGTTTCAGCAGAAAAACGGTTCCATAATCATTTTGTCAAGGCCAAAGATGGACCATGGCTTCCTGACTATGGGGCTAGTCCATCCACTCTACGCACCTCCGCCCTGGCTCTGGTCTACAGCGCGTGATATCCGCCACGAAGCTGGTGCTTCGGAAGAGAACATCACCCACAAAAACTCTTGAACAAGGCTCTGTGTTTGGACAACAGCACCTGCTGCATAATCCTGTCAAAGAATCACACAACTCGGCAGACAGAACTTCGCTCCCGCCGATCTTTCTGTCGACACGCCGTAAATCTCTCCCACTCCCCATTCAACATCTTACAGACATGGAACAATGCCTGGCTAAATGCTTCAAGACCAGACCAATTCAATATCACCCCTATACAAGCTCCCACCTGGTAGCATCTTCCACGCAAGGAATAGGTCACCTTGAACAGGATTCGCACAGGAATCGGTCGTTTCAACAGCAATATACAGCGATGGAGAAATGCGGACCATCTCAGAGCATGTGGCTCTCCATCACAGATTGCAGATCACATTCTCAATGAGTACCCTACTTTCGTCCACCGTTAGCTAGAACCTCGCAACCCAACCAATCACAGTGAGCTAACTCCACCAATTCGCACATTTAGCTGCTGCCTCATGCGCAGACGACCACATACCAGGGGAAATCTGGTTGTACGATTCCAAATGGCGGTCCGAAAACCGACTTTTAAGACGCGCACCAATTCTCCCGCCTTAAATGAAAACCCACTTCCCAAAGGACTTTTCCCATAAACTTTGCTCATAATAAGAGAACATCAATACCATTCCATGCTGAAGTAAAGATTTTTAAAAGTTACCACAAGCCCATACGAATTAATTTGCAAAAGTTTTGATAGCGCCACCATAATGCTTAGGCTAATTAGTCATAAACCCATAGCCGATTTGAATTTTTGTCCACCAAATATGATATTTAGGCAATAAAAATAAAAAACGTAAAATTTTGGGCAAAACAAAATTAGCGTTACAAAATTGGGCTCTAAAAAACGAAATCCTGGATCCACAATGACCCCCCCCCCCCCATTCTGCCACTAAGCGTTAATCGATTGTTCCCTCATTCGTATTTACGCAATTTTCATTCACGTTTAAAATAGGTTGATAAATTATTTCTCTCGTTGTAAATAATCCGACACCTAAGATTCCCCCAAATTAGGCTTAGGTTAATGTCTCTTGCAACATATGCACAACCGCCAACAGATTACAAGCAACCTTTGTAAATTTAAAGGTAGTGTTGTTTTGGTACATTGTTTGCCAAGAGATGGCGCATAAACCGAATGCGATAGCATCCAGACACTTCTCTCTCAAGATTTTAATTTGGAACTAAGCTTTTTATATTAAATGAATTCCTTTCCTCAGTGTATTGGTCTTCTATAAAGGTAATGAACAATTAAACGTTTTTATACTCCTTGTGCAAGACGAAAAACACTTTGGTTACCTTTTTACAGCATCCAAGCATTTTTCAGTTTGGGGCCCCTTGTAGTATGTTTTTCCCACTCCTGGATTCCGCCCACGCTTTCACGAGGGGCAACCTCGCTAAATTTGTTCATTTAAGTCTGACTCAGAGAATTTTGAAATATATTGTTTTTGCGTGTAGAAAATTCAAAATAGTCGTCTAGAATCACCTAAAACACTTAATTTCAAAGTTTGAAGATGAATGCGAGTTTTTCGGTTTTTCATGCAAAACCTTTTTCATTTACAGTATAACTTGCCATAGACATACCGTGTAAATGAATTTATAAACAAAGTTGTGATTTTCTATTGAAGAACTAACTCGATTTGAGCTTAGTTATTTCACACATTGAATGCAAAAAAACAACGATTTGGTTGAAAATTGATGCGCCCCATCGGGAAGTCGCTGAAGTCAGCCTCAAACAAGAAAAAATCCACTGAGAAAAATGAACTTCTACTCTTCACGGTCACGGATTGCTCCAGATGACGCCAAAAACATTACCTGATGAATTGTGACTGTGTATATATGATGAAGGGTACACAAGTTCCAGTTCGATCAATATAACCACCCGGGAGCTAGCACACATTTAACAATCGCAAGTACAAAACGTTTGATTATTAAATATGTTGACAGACTCACAGAAACCCCCTGAAACTTGATTCTTAAGTGCCGCAAGCAGTGCCTTAAGGAGAGGGGGCCAACCAAGTTTGTACAGGGGTCAAATTTGAAAATTTATCCAATCATGGTGAAAAGCACACCATGGTAATTGTCTAACCTAGGTTCAGAAAAGGTATAGTTTTTGTATAGTGTACAGCCTAAAGTTTCAGAGTTTATAGGATAAAAACACTTACAAATCAATAAAAAGGGGCATTTCATTGTAGCATGGGTCAAATTTTAAAATTGTTCCGATTTGGATAAAAATGTGCAATTATTGTGGAGCTCATAGGAAAAATTAAGGAATATTTGTGAGTGTCTCAATGCTTGCTTAAGACGTTAGGGGGTAACAAGATCAAGCCCATTGAATGCAATGGACGTTGACCTTCTACCCCCTACATCGGAAACAACATTTAAGACAGTCAAACTATTCATTATTTATCCTATAACTCCACCAATAATTTCACCATTTTTGTATCCAAATCGGAGCACTTTAGATTATAGATAGACCGATATGACAAGATTCCCGCAATGTATTTTTTTCTGATTTTTGCAGATAATACAAGCTCTTGCAGTCCTACCAGAATGATGTCGTGCACAATTGTGCCCCCACTGTTTAAAATTTGCATGAGGTCAAACAACTGGTGTGTTGTGTGGGGGGGTGGTTATCACATTCCCTTGCATTTTTTGTTACTAAACATACGATTCCTAGAAATTTGGGTACGGCAGGAAAGCTTAATATTTCTGACTTTCCATTGGTACCAAAAATAATGCTTGCATTTTTTTACTTAAACATGGATCTCCTCAATGTTCAATTTTCAAAAAATAAAAAATTAATATTTTTCTTCTTTGCCAGTGGTACCAAGATAAATGAAACATTCCCTACCTGGACTCGGGTGGTGCCGAATTTGTATGACAAACCTTTGACACGGGGTAGCAACCCCTCTTCGGTAGACGAGTAACAGTATGTTATTCATTTACATGTAGCGGAAAAATAGTATACCGTAAACTAACTACGCCCACGACCACGCGCGTGCATGCACATAATAAAATACTTATGTAAAAATGTACTACTCTTGCCTAATAGTAGTTGGGATGACCACAAATATTTAGATAACGTAAAAGTGGTTTAAACCAGATTTATATGGGACAGGGCCTTGTTGAAAGAAACATTTTTGCTTTAAATTATCATTAATTGGACTTCAGTTTGGAGAGATACGCTTTTAGAGTGCCATGTGTATAGGGTGCAGGAAGAAACGTGCAATTTTCCTGTATATGTCTTTGTTTTATTAACTTTAGGAAAGCATCTTTAAATAAGAAATATATTAAAATCCATCGCTTCGTTAAATTAGTACTTAGTGCGAGTCCCTATGACCCTTTGTCCACCAACGGGGAAAAATTAATAAAACATGTTAATATTGAATATTTGCCCCGCGAGTGTATTCCAATTAACAGCTAGATGAGAGCTTGTTATTTTTAATAACATACACAGCCGTAATGGTTCTAGAAATACAATGTCTTGACAATACGTGGATTTTGGTTTCCTGGCCGGAAGTCAATTCTGATACATAAATTTAAGACCAATCTATCTAAATAAGCCATTAAAGCAATATTAGCAAATTTGTTTTGAAGAGCGCCCCCCAATTTTTCAAAAATTTGGAGTTTTTTACACGATTGATGGCTAACTGGCTAGGTAAACTCTATCTTGAATGGTTAGCTGAGAAAATGTCTATTGCTGTCTACAGCGAAGGAATGTTGTCCTCGACTAATTATTATCGGGGATCCCGATTAATAATAAAACGGCTGCTGGAAACGGACCTTCCAATGTGAAATAGCGAGGAAATAAGAGCAGTAAGTGTCTACGCTCATCCATTGTTGTTTTGTAATACGTTCATGCAAGCCAAGTTAGAGGTTATGTTCGAGTGGCAAGATTTCATCATGGACGAACATAAAAATTAAACGTAGCATTTCCAGCTCTGCAGTTAAAGTCCAACTGGGATCCCAATTCTAAGTACAAAATCGCGTATTTGTGATAAATACGCCATTTTGGGGTTTAGCATTCTCGTTCGCAGGTTATAGTTTCCTAGACAATAAGGCAGTCTGTGTCAACCTCCCGAAGGCTCGCAGAAAAATAAAACAATCTTTGCTTCTAAAGGAGTCAGATCAAAGTGGACCAAGTTGTGGAACTCAATCCCAGATAATATCAAAAACGTTACAATTTTCTAAAAGAATTCAAAAAAAAAATATAACTATGCTATCATTCATCAGCAAATTTATTATAAATATTCTTGGAGCTTGCTGTTTGTGTCCCTTTGTTTGATTGTATTATATAAGTTTTCTCTTCTTTCATGTTTAAATGTTATTATAGAACAAGTTAAGTTTTTATTGGGGAGTGACGCTTTGGCCTTTCTTGGCCTTTTGATCATCTTCCTCCACCCATGGTCATATACGTGGTCTGTTATTTATATATTTGGTTAATGTTGTATTGTAGTGAAATATAATCTTGAATCTTGAAATGTTGATGGGGTGCATCCTTTGACACCTTACACACCCCCATAAACCCTGTTGCCCTTGGCATTACTCCCTGATGAAATACGCGCACCGTATGGAGTCACAGCGTACTTCACACAAGATTGATGTCGTTCTGAATGACGCAATGGACTTGTAAGTGGTTGCCTTTTGGCGACGCTGTAGCATACCTTCCAATTCTGTCTGGCATGCTCTGAAACCTAGGAGGGAACCTTCAGACTGATCAAAGCTCGCCAAGAAATGTGATGAACCTGGTAGCCTAATCCACCACCAAACACCCTTTGAGGCTCAGAGAATTAAACGGAATCACTTTGCACCCAATCCAGACACTGCAGTCACAGTATGCCTATCGATCATCCTGGAATCAATGACAGATGGTATGAGGCAATGGTCATCTCTCTACTTTGAACCTAAAGCAGTTTGTGGACACCCCATCTAGCAAGCCCAAAGGCTGTGACTTTGATATGAAGCCATGGGTTACCCTCGACAGACTCAGATCTGGCGTTGGTCGTACAAAGGAACTTCCTTCACAAGATCGGTAGTAGGAACCGTCACCAAAAAAACTGCGATTGTGGAGAGCCACAAACCATGTAGCCACATCATAGATGACTGTGAGGTTACAAGATCCCAAGAGGAAATTCCAGGCCTGATCAAACTGGATGATGAAACTATAGCTGGTAAAGGTGAAACGAGCAGAGTTCACATAACAGGTGTCCCTAAAAAATGTGAAAAATTCTGATTTTTGCACTAATGTAAAAGATTTCTATCAAAAATGAGAAATGTGAAAGGATTAAGCTGAGAAATATTTCTTAAGTACAAAATTGTGAAATTTCTAATTTCATATAGAGGCAAATACGCAATTCAGCGATGTTTGTATTATTGACATTTAGCAAATGAAATCCCCTTTTGTTTTCATTTTCAAAGGCATTTCTGAGCCAAAGACAAGGTAGAAATCTCATTTTGGGTCTTATCTAAATGAAATAATTTATATAAAGCAATATATGGGTGGGCCACAAATCTCTCGTCGGGAACCTTTAAAGGACGGATCTTCCACTGTGATTTTGGACTGGCACGAACGAAACGAAACGAACCAAGTAACTGTGCAAAAATATCAAATTTTGAAAATTGGGGCGCTCTTCAAATTAATGTGCTAATATTGCTTTAAAATAGCGAATTATATGGCGTTTGTGTCATGATACCGTCACAACTTTCTGTCATAACTTGCGAAAAACGCAAATTTTACCAGGAACTCGCACTCTTTGATTGCGTTGAAATATTTTAACACAAATTCGCGTGTACTGTAATGTAAAGGAGCGACAACTACTAAAACCTGCGGAGGAGTGCATGGAGTGACGATATATATTCGTACATCATCGGTGCATTGTGGGACATGATTTAGGTACAATCGATTCCGTAGGAACCCCCATCTCGTATTAGATACGCGCTGAACCGGTCCTGTCTGTATGTCTGTCCCGCCTTTTCCTCGGGGTGCCGGGTGATTATACGTTCACAAACTTGGTGCTGGGGTGGGTGTAGCTTGGGCCGGCCAGATCAAGTTTGATTGTTTAGCGGTTCGTGCACCACAATAGTTGGGTCATTGGGCATCCGTGACCGTTGAGAGCAAGCATCGTTTCTCATGTGGATTTGTTTTCTATGAAGGTTAATGAACAAATGTTTAGCGGGGGTGCCTTCTGAGAAGTGTGGGCGGAATCCAGGAGGGGAGAAAAATTCATAATACAGGGGTCATAACTGCAAAATGCTTGGATTGTTTTAAAAAGGTAACCAAGTGTTCCCTCTTTTACAAGGATTAAAAAAAGTAAGTTTGTACTACCTCCAGCCATGGTCTGGTTTACCGAGTTATAAGACCAAATTTTGTCAATGTCAAGGTTTAGCACCAAGGTAAATAATTGCCCGATTTATTTAAAATTTCTCTGCTCTCCACGGTCTAAATTCATCTCCCGAAAGCAATTCCTTTTTAGTTAATATTTGAAAGAAAGTTTAAACAAATAACAAAACCCTAACCCTCAAAAATGAACATTTAAAGATGACCTCCAAAACACAAGTGGTATAACAACTTCAATTGCTGCGCTCCCTTGACTAATGAAGAAGTTAGTCTTTTTCAGGATATCCCCCAAAGGTAACGTACTATGATCGAATTACGTACGTTGCCGCGTGGTCTCTTTCACCATATGTGGTGTGGTGTTAAAGGCAAAAGTTTCGTGGGTTATCATCTTGCCTGTGGAGTTATGCCAAGAAACTTCATCTGTCGAGTTCCTACAAACTCAATAAGAGGCTTTGTGCTGGTCATGGTGTAAATGGCGTTGTGCTGGTCATGGTGCAAATGGTAACATTGGCACGTGCTCTTTTCGTTTGATGTTCAGCATGATGCCCTAGCAAGAGGTAGCGAATAGATTTAATTTACTTTACATATCTTTCGTGATGACCCAACCATATCCAATGGAATAACTGGTTCACATGTTTGTGTTGAACCGACACCTCACTTTGGAATTTTATATGTATGGAGGGGTTTCTCCATACTTATCGACTTCTTTGAACACGGCAATGTTAGGCCTACTAAACCAGAAAACGGTACTGCTTCAAAGATTAACTCCAAAGATTTAAAATAATGTTTACCGGGATCATTACAAATTAAAGATTTGGGTCTACTGAACAGCACGTATATGGGGGGTATGGATTATGTTCATATGGGCCTATAGGCCTATGCGTGTGTTGTTTGTATTATGGTAATGTATGGATCTATTTTTTGCATTTATTTTATGTAACCTTTTATTTCATCATATATCATCAACCCAAAATCATTTCTCGTTTTGGAAGTGTATCTGAAAGCACTGGTTGGAGGTTCTTGGGATTGACAATCGCTCATCATTTGCGGCCTTTGTCGTTTCAAAGATAATAGTTAATTGTTCATCCTACCCTAGTTGTTCCCCCCCCCATCCGAGGAAGTTGATTTCGATCGATCGGTCCTGAACTCGTGATGACTCATTCAAGTAATTACATTTTGTTGTAGTAATAAAGAGACTGAACATACTGAAAATAACTCATTGTTTAAACAAATCGCCCCAAAAATAAAACGGATGGTAAGCGCTTAAACACGCTGTCACGAATTCAAAATTGAAAAGGAAGAACAGGAGGATTGATGACGTGAGTTGTCGAATAGACCATCATCAATCCTTTGACTTCGGGTTCAGTAAGTCGCAGGCCTCTAGTCAGAGGAACGTTCATGTTTTGGCTGCCACACATTGATTGGACTTATCTTTACAAACTTTAAAGTATCAAAATAACATTTATTGTGTCAACAACAGAATCTAAGTACTTCATGTTTATTTTTGAATCACAGTATTTCTATTAAAGGGCATATTTTAAAATTAATTGATTTGGCTTCCATTTTGAATTTGAAGTATTACTTAATTGTTAAAATTCCATACTTGTTTTCCATTGGATCCTCATAGTATTATTTTACTCATATTTTGAATATAGGGTTGAATAGATATTTATCATTTATGGCGCGCCATCATGGATTTCTCAAAATGCCCAATGATGCCCAGGTGGCACCCGGCAGATTTCTATTCTACACAACCCAATCTATCCTTTTCGCAACAAAATGTTCTATACTCAACTTACGTCAGGCCATAACTAGGAGGACCATATCTCTCCTCCGAACTATCGTTTAATATATTCCATGGAAGAAATAAAAATCGCAAAGACACCCATAAGACACCATACCATGGCGACTTTTAAAAAAAAAATGTTCACGAGCATAATATACATATTACCTTGCTGCAACCTGCAGGCGACTCTATCCTCAAAGATTAATATTTAGATTCAAGATTCCAAGATTCACATTTTATTTAGGCTCAATAACATATCGTACATGACAGCAAATTTAATTTACAGTATATTATATATAATAACAAATGAAACAATTGAAAACTGTACTAAAATGCCATTGGGGGATATGATATGCTAGGACCAATAATGGACAACCCCGTGGAGCTTATAGTTATTGCTGGCCCGGTGTAAAATACATATTTTAATACAAGACATTTGTTACATACAAGTAAAATAGCTAAAAATTACAATAATGTTACAATAGGGATGATTTAGAATATTACATAGATTAAAGTATAACATAACAAAACAAAACACATTTATTTTTTTCTAAACAGTAAAAATTATTTATTTTCATGGATATTCATAATCATCTTCAAAATGGATGCACTTTGAAAGGCATAGGTCTTTGGATGGTGGTTTTTTTTTTTTTTTTTTTTTTTTTTTGTAGATGGCTTGTGAAGCCCTCTTAAAAGCCCATGATTTATACGTGTTATTAACTAGATCAGAATGTCCCAGGGTCGTGAAGTGTATAAGTTTTGCGCAAAAAATTAGTACCAATTACTCATTTTACACTTGTTGATGTAAATTGATTGTTGATATGGATTTCTGATACTAAGTAAACCATCAATTAAGTTAATAATTCAAAAGTGTATAACCCGAAGACAATTTGTTCAAAAAGAAACACAAAAATCGCTAATTTAGTAGTTCTTATTTTCACTTCAAATTTTGATAATCGTTAAAAACAAAAATCGTATTCATTTTAATTCTCATATATGAGGTTTTCCCAGTAGTTTAAAACATTTTCATTATAGTTCCTATCTCGTAAGTTGTTTCTTCCCAAGAAAACGGAAACTTGCGTTTGTTTACACATTTCGGTCTTTGTCAATATTATAAAAACCTTTGATCAATGAACTTAACTTTATTCTCTCACAATTTTCGTCAAGTCCAATTTAATTTCGTCGTGTCCATGGTCCATCATCTGATTGTACAAAGCAATTTCGTCTTGGGTCAATTATATTTCACATTTAAGCTCAAGTATATCTCGTCCTCGTGTGGTGTATGCACAGACCATGGCAAAGAGTTCGGCCTTATACATCAGTAAAATTTAGCTATCTCTATCTATCTTTATATATTTCTTTCTTTCAACCTCATTTTTTTCTTTTCTTTTTCTTTTTCCTCATTTTTCTTCTTTCTTTAACCCCTCTGTACTTTCTCATCTCATTTTTCTTTCTTTCCTTTCAATTATTTTTTTAAATTTCTTATTTCTTTTTGGATTTTCTTAATCTTGTTCTTTATTCTTGCGTCGTTAATATAAAGTTAAGTCAGACAATTATAACATATTTGCTGATGTTTCGGGCCTAGCTTTTAGTCATGGGGCTTATACCTCAGCACACGAGACGGAATATACCTGACCTTAAAGTGAAATTAATAATGCCGCACGACGAAATTGCTTTTGTACATTCAGATTATTGTCCATGGACAAGACGAAATTAAGTTGAATCTTGACAAAATGTGTGAACATACAGTTCATTTTATTATTGATCAAATGTTGAAATTAAAATAATTGACCCAAGACGAAATTGGTTTTTTAAACAAATGCCCATTTCCGTTCTCTTCGGACGAAAACCCACTTAGTCGATATGAAAAATAATGGAAAATTTTAAACTACTGGGAAACCTATAACTTATTTTGAAAGCAACATAATATTTAAACTTTTTCCCTTATGTGTCCTATATGTTTCTTCTCCTTTCCGGTATCGTCTTCTTAGTGGTAAGTATTTAGTTTCATAAGCAGGGATCCCGAGTTCGTTCCCATTAGGTAGGCCTATATGTATAAAATGTACTTTACATGATGAATTAACATGCAGCTATTTAAATGAAAAATATAAATAGTCACATATTAAAAAACTCAAAATCATTCTTTTTTTCTTTTCCCGTTTCCCTCTTTCCCCCACAAAACAACACTTAGAGTTCCAGCAACTTGATAATTACTTTGCGTACTCAAGATAAATACTAAATATTAAAAAAAAAAAAAAAAAAGAAGTGTGATTTGAGTAAATGTAGAAAATATTATAACAAGTTGTTGATTCAACTTTTGAGGTATCTCAATTAAAAGACATGATAGTGGATGCAGCCAGACCATCAAAAGTAGCCTTATGGGTGAAGAACTCCTGAAATATTATGGATTAATTTTGCTGTATTATATTAATTAAAATCATGTTGTTTAAATTTAATCATATAAATTATGAGTGAGTAAACTGGAAAATATTAATATGAAACTTGCAATGTGTTGTGGCAATAAGCTGACTCTCTGATTGACCTAGTTCTAAATGGACCTAGAGTTGAGAACATCCTGAAACATTCAGAAGACTTCGCAGTCAACATAGAAGCTAGTGTCCTACTCACTTAATTCCCGGACTGTATAGAAGGTTCTTGTTTAGCTATAGGAAGCAAGTTGCAGCACCTGTTGATGAATAATAAACGTTTGTGAATGTGCTATATCAAAAACACTTCGAGCAAGGATGTTGAAGATGTGGCTTCCTTTGTAAACATGTTTTCAGTCGAACTGAGAGGATTGTTAAATTTCGACTTGTCTTCGCTTGTTTTGTGTTGCATCATGGGAAATTTTGCTAAGGACAAATTCTGTTGCAAGTTATTTCTCTTTGCCAGTTGACAAGAGATTTCATCGAGTGTAGACCTCTCAAACAGAAGGTGGAGAACTTTCATAACATTTGATTTATAAAAATCAATGTTATTTTAGTAGATTCAACCCATCGTGTCACCAGGGGAAAAGTTTTGGACAGCGTCGATTAGTTGGGAGAGGAGGCAATAAAAGAAAAATATGTGGCCCGATTCACCTGTTTCATACACGAACTAAGATAATCGGGCCTTTCATGTTGGCATCATTTTTACAAAGAGAGTGCAAAGACTTTTGTATTCCTTCTATCCAAAACACGGGTACTGTCAAAAACATTCACCTCGCCTGTTACATTGAATACCACTGAATAAAATACGATTAGTCAGAGTGTTCTGAGAGTTAATGTACCTGAAAATGCGCTTACGTTGACTTGAATGCTTTCATGAAGCATAGAATTGATTTGTCTCTGCTATCGGACTACATGTATCAATAGATTAAGCGTGGAATTTTATTTTCCACCCACTGCACATGCCCCTCATTCAATGCCCATACCTTCTGAAGAGTACTAGAGGTGACACGATGGGTTGAATCTACTATTATTATAATTCTAGAAAGTTGCTAGAATTATCAAAGCTGCTCAAATTTGGTACCTTTGGAAAAACAAAGGTTAACATTAAAATATCAGCAGGATTGTGTCTTTTACCAGTGACATTCACCTTTAATGCACTGAGTATACCTGTGGACTATTGTTACGCCAAGCTGAATTATATTCGTAGTTCTTCAAGGTCTACGGTTTATAAATTAATCGGCCGGTCTAGGACCAAAGGATTTGCGATTCGCCGAAACTAGTTGAACTGTACAGCAAGAATTGTGTCGCCAGGATGTATGTGGATCTGATTCTAGTGAACTGTGAACTTTGAACTTTAGTTCAACCTGAGATGGTGTGTTTAATTGATTGTGAAATAGGTAAGAGTATAGACATAATTTTGTGCATTGTTGAATGTGGATATGCGTGATTAATTTATGTATTAACATCATTACGTTGAATTACATCTTGGTAAGTCAATCTTTTTTTCTTTTTTCCAAATTTCTCATTGGGAATTTGTTTTATGAACACGGGGGGTTACTTTTCTGACCGTGAGTACGTCTCGTAAAAATTGGATCACCTGGGGGGGGGGGGGGGGACAAAGAGCACTGATAACAGGGTTCCTAACACTATGGCGTACACAAAAATGGATGATGGCCATTCTGTGGGGTAGCTTCAGTGAGCTAGGCTCGCCAAAAGATTATACCGCGGCAAAACTTGAAAAATGGGTCCATGTTGTTGAAATTGCATACCAAATTGTTCGTATGCCCCAGGAGTAAAAAAGGTATTAGTTTGTGCTATCTCTGGATTACCCCTATGGGTGATAAGCTGACACCCAGTTTTATAGGTCAAAGGTCAAATTTAGCTTTTACAGGGGTCAAATATTAAAAAAAACGCTTTAATTTCAGTGGAAATGCACTGTAACAAATTCCGCGTAATTTACAGTAAAAACGTAAAAACTTACAGTATTTGACGGTAATTTGGAAAACAGCAAAATACTGTAAATTTTATTGTTCAGTTTCAAGGCCTATAATGACTAAATTTAAAGTGGAGCCTTATTGAATTATAATGGGAGCATTAACAGTATATACACCAATAGAATTTCAAATTATCACGATTAAGTACAAAAAGTGACAGGAAAAATACTGACATTTTACAGGAAAAATACTGCAGCAATTATGCCAACAAATTCCCGTAAAATTACAGGTTTTACAGGTTTTCGTTCAAATTTACTGTACTTGTTATTTTTTACAGTTTGAGTAATATCTTACAACAAACTGTAAAGTTACAGTATATGCATCGTAAAAATTTGTCTGTAGGCCTACAAAGTTAGGGGGTTCGTCAGTGTTTTTTTATTCTCCACCCATTTTACGACTCTATAATAATTCACCAATATATATGTTTTTATATGTTTGATTAATTAATTTACAGATATATGAATTTTTACGGTAATTTGTTGGCAGAATGCTGCAGGATTTTCCGTAAAAAGTTTTACAGTATTTTTTTTACAGTGTGGTCTCATATTCTTTGTAAGTACTCACGAGTAAAATAGTTATAGTTTGGGGACACTGTCAACGTTAGTACCAAGTTACACCCAAAACCCCCAACCCCTACGAGGTATAAGGGAGTACTAATGAGGTGACGTAACTTTTAATTTCACATTGCAGATGGGAACTTTCCTTATTTTATTGTAAAACATACAACACAATCTTGAGACCATTTCCACTGAAATTAAAGCATTGTATAGTATTTGGACCCCTGTAGAAGCCAAATTTAAACTTTGACCTATAATAACGGTTTTCGCGCTTATAACTCAATAGAGGTAAGTCGGGATAGCACAAAATATACATGTTTTTACTTTGGGAATCTACGAACAATTGGTATGGAATCAAAAACATGGGACACTTTCACTTGTGACCCCTGTATAAATCTCTTTCGAGCCCCTGCTCGCTTAAGCTACCCCTACAAATGGTATCATACATTTTCGGGTATGTCATAGGATGAGGTAGACTGGTTAAAACCTTTTGCCCCATCACCCTGGTTTGATACCAACCAAAATGCCTGGCTCACCCCACTATGATTATGTGGTAAGCGTCACCCCGTATTCATGGATACAAGCGGCCCGGATCTAGGCTTATCACACCTCAACTAATCCTAACACTTACAAAACTCATTACCAAGACTGGCACAAACGAACGAAAAGATTTACTCATTGAAATTACTATAAACTTAATTGCAAACGGGTACACTTAATTGAGTAAAACATGAACTATTATTTTGAGTGTGGTTTTGCAGAATACGAAATGATGATGATAATGAAAAGATGTCTTGAGTTAAAGTCCTCTTCCTATTCGCCGAAACTTGTAAATACAAACCGTAAAATTTCTTAACCAAGCCGAACGTCAATGTTATTAGTCAGCGCTTTGTGGTTTGTTTTTAGAAAACCGATTTTTGGACAACAGTCTTAAGTAGACATTTTTATTCTTAAGAATGCTATGGTACGATATGTAGGTTAACGCTTTCGGATCCACTCTTATTTTTAAATATTTTGAATCAATTCGGCATGAACATTTCCCTTGAAACAAAATATCCAGTACAATTTTTATTCAAGTATTATTTCAAAAAGAAAGAAAAAAAATGATTTCCCCCTCGTTAAAACGGAATATCTTGAAGTAAAAAGAAATTTTCTGTAACCTAAAACCTGGTTTCTTTTTGAGGATAAAATCTGCACTCGATTAGTGGCCAAACACATATGTTTTCATGAAAGCAATAGGGAAAAAATACAACATAGTAAGTTTTGAAATTGTGTGATTCCCAAATCGCCAGTATGGTCGTGCACGGCCGAAAGTCACCTCTGAAAAAATGCTTTCTCGGTTTATTCACTTCAGGTGTGATTAATATAGGTTTTCGGTCAATTTCGTAGTTTAGCAACAACAAAAAATAATTTTGGTAATTTCGCACGGTTGGGGTCTTTTGTCCAAACCTAAGTTAACAATTTTGTATTAGGAGCGCCTCGATATTCCATTATGTATATACCCTATAATATTTTCATGCCGAATGCTGATACAAGGAATGATATTCCCCGTATATAGTATATGATTAAACGCGAAATTTTGCTAATTAAAAGAACACTGGTCTTTTCTGTTTATCTCCAATGCCGAAATAGGAAAACATGAATCGTAAGCGAATCCATGAAATCGAGTAGCAATGTACAAGTGCAAAATTGACCGGGAAACCTATTGGCGAGCATGAACAATTTTCAAAAATCTATTTTAAAAAGGGGTGCCACTTTCTGAAATTCCTCGTGTCTTTAAAGATTCAAATTGTGGTTCTTAAAAGGAGTATTACAAGATCTCTTTTATGTCATAATTTGTGTGTGTGTGTGTGCCATGTAACATTTGTGGAGGCCTATATTGTAAAGATTGAATTATATAAATGGTGTGTGTTATGTTACATTTGTGTGTATATTATTGCTGGTGCACACGTGTAAATTATAAGACATAAACGCAATAATATCACAATCTGGTTCGTATCTATTCTAACATTGTGTGTGTAGGCCTATATGTAGGTTATACACAAGAATTAAACTTACAATATAAGCCTATACGTGCACCCCCGCAGAGTGTAATAAAACGCCCAGTAAACGAGGTGACGTATAAAAACCCAATTCAATCAGTAACACACGCATAATGCATATACGAGCAAGTGTAATATTACAAACACACCCGAAATACACAAACACACACACACACAAACAAACAAACGAACAAAACAAACAAACGCAACATACCCAAACAATTACACGCAGACATTACGTGTGAACACAAACGGATGGTGTGTACACACACAGCGAAAATATACACCACACAAGTTGATAGCGCAAAGATATGGTATTGGGTGCAGGGCACAAGGTAAAATAAATTAACTATTCATCCGCCATGTCTCTCGGTGAACCAATAACAGACGTCGTTAGATATATAATTTGTCCGGAAGTGCTGTTCATATAGTAGTACGCGAAAGTTTCTTCCATACTCGCATAGTCTATACCTCCATGTACTGCTCAACGTACGTGATATGATTGCGGATTTTGCTCCTAATGCATGTGGCACTGGCTGGAGACAGATTTCCATGATTAAGAGGAATTTAAATTCGCAAACATTCCAAGTGTACAATGTCAAGATCAAAATGACTGATGACTGACAGACGTGTGTAGCCGAGCCTAGTATAAACGAAGTTCTTTTAAAAATCCAATCCCACAAAACGTCATTCAATTGAGTTCGTGTGAACAGAGCCCTAGTAAACATACTAAACGATTAAGTCTAGTATTATGTCTTAGTGTGAGCTACAGGAGTCCCGAGATGAGTAGAGTCGCGTTCGGAAAACATTAAATCTAAATTATATTAATATATCATTAGATTGAATGTTCAGATTTTCTGAGGAGGGCGCCCTCAATTCCAAAAAAATTCGTGTTTTTTGCATGTAATAATGCTTGTCCCATATGGCGTATGAAAGTCGATTATGTTTCCCGTAACCCGCCCGCGTTATGATTTTCTGCACGCGTTTGAGATGCTGAAATCCCCAAAAGTTCATTGTATTGTGTATTTAAAGAAAAACATATCAAAGTTTCTTCTGTGCTCCCATTTGTTATGTGATTTAGTAGATTTAACCAAAGATCAGTTGCAAAATCATTTCTGAATGTAGTGTGTTGTTTTGACAAACTATTGTCGGTATTAGAGCATGCTGAATGTTGGTGAAATGGCTGTTACTGCAAAATTAATAATAATAATGAAAAATGAAATAGTTGCCTCATTATGATTTGCAAAAAATGTTACGGGAAACATAACATTGACTTTCATTGGCCTATACTAATCACTGGGTGAATTGCTAAGCTTAAATCGAATTCCTTCATATAAAATCACAACTTTCTTTTAAAATTCCGGATCCGGAATTTTTGTTATACACAGTATCCTATGGGACGTAATACTACACATAAATGTTTACTGCATCAAAACGAAAAACCAGATTCATCTCAAATTTCGGAATTGTGCATTTTAGGTTACTATCTTTAGTTCTAGTTGACTATTTTTCATTATTACACAAAAAAATAATATTGCGAAATCTCTGAGTCAGACTTTAACTTCAAGTTCAGGAGTTCAGGAGCACTGGCACATTTTAAAAAAATATGAAATTTCTTCAATTTGCTCACAAATGATAGTCTAGGCCATTGGAAGAATAAAGATATATTTACACATAAAAATAACATACTGAAGTGAAAAAACATATAGGGACATTAATAAGAGGCTTCAAGACATCCAGGGAATTTGTAGGTTAACTTTTAAGTTTGACGTAACTTTAATCAACAAATGTGTATATTACATGAATATCATAGACTCGTACTTATTGATATTAAAACTACAAAAGGTCACAGACCGGTCAAACAGGGTACATACCGTGGGAAACATGTATACGGCATGTGTTTTCTTGTGTTAAACGCCATTTCCGTCGTCTGCTGAATTAATGTCTCCGGCGACGTATTAACACTGCTGTTCTCTTTTCTGTCATTTTTTTCACTTACGAGAATTTTACATACTTTATATCCTTTTTAAGATACTGCAAATTTCAAATATTTTGACTCTTTCGGGTGAAGTTATGAAGGGGCATTTCATGATCCACCACCTCGTCCCCCTGATTTACCTCGTAAAAGTTGAGATTTTTATATCATCTGAACTGTTAGCCTTAGTAATCTATGTGTACCAAATCCTATGTGCAAATTCGGTCGTATCTGTAAGAAATTTGCAATTTTTACCTAGCCGTGTGCGTAGCACGGCTAGGTCTTGTATTTGTGTGATTTCTTTGTTTCTTGTTTCTCACGCCCTTCCGGTTGTTTCAAAATGCTAGTGCCAGATGCTTTGTCGGATTGAACCAAGCATTGGCCACGAGAAACCCTGACCCAATCTTCATATAGGGTGTAAACAGTTTAACCATAGGGGTCACGTAGGGTCAACAGCGGTCATTGTCGCACTAACCCCCTTTTTCCTTCTTCTCCCACAGTTTGCATGTGCTATCGATGCCATTCGGTCACAATGTTTGCCAGGTGACTGGCCATATGGGGTGTACACAGATTTTTAATCCAAGGTCATTTAGGGGTCAAAAAGGGGCAGTCTCTCTAACCCCTCTTAATATTTCAAAATGCTACTAGTGTTACACAGTTAACGTGATCTTGACCAGACTTCGTCTGGAATACCCCGGACCCAAGTGCCATACAGGGTGTTTTACAGATTGGGTCAAAGGTCATGCACGGGGGTCATTACAGGTAAGTTGCGCTTACCCTCCTTTTTGCTGTTTCTGCCCACAATCAATTGCTATAATCAAAAGACTGGTCAAAGACCACGCTGATCCAAAGCCCATATGAGATTGTTCACAGGACTGCGGTTAAAGGTCACGCAAGGTCATTACAGGTCTTGTCGCCACTAACCCTCCTATTTGGTTTTATGCCACAAATCAATGCTATAATCACCAGTCTGGTCAGAAGAACACTGACCCAAGGTCCCATTAGGGGTGTTTTACCCTCCTTTTGTTTTTCTGCCCACCAACTCATTTGCAAAATCACTAACTTGGTCAGAAGAACCGATGACCCATAAGGCCCAATGGGGTGTACCACAGACTTGCGGTTAAAGGTAACGCCAGGAAGTCATTCCAGCTCAGTCGCGCTTTCTTACCCTCCTTTTTGCGGTTTCTGCCAACAAATCATTGATAATAATGGTCATCTTGTGGTCATTTTGACCATTTTGGCTCATTATACACATGAAAAAATTTCCCCACTTGACAAATAAGGTGCTCTAATATGACAGTTGTGCAACATTCATTGTATATGGTCAGTGCAACATAGGGTGTACAAAAATTTTGATTAGTGTCAGAAGTGATCATTACAGCCATTTAGTGTCCTTTAACAGGCATTCAAACAGATGTCTGGCCTGTCATCAAAGTGATAATTGTCCCCAGGGCTAGTTCATTGCTCTTTGAGCACAATTTGCCTTCAGGTTTTTTTCTGTCCATAAACAGACTAGACATACAGCACAATGGCCTATGGGACCATGAGAAACACGCATTTGCTTATCAACACAAAAACACAAGCTCGGGATCACTCAAATTTTTGTGAAATAAGCGTTTCTCAAGGATATTTTAGTGAAACCATGAATAAAACAGAATGTGCTGGAATGACAAAAATGAAACCCTGTTCGGCCAAGTTTTCAGTCGCAAAAAAGAACTTATAGAGAATTCTCCAGACGGATCATTTCTTTTAAGCTATATCTGCAAATTCAAAATACTAGTATTTGGCTCGTTCAGGTGAATCACTGATAGTGTCTTTAATTTAGCCATTTAGAGGGCAATTTCTTTTTTTTTCCAAATAAAGGGCCATTCCATCATTGCCCATTTAAAGGGCAGTTCTATTTACATTTGAGGGCCATTCTTCATTTACCAATTAAAGGACCATTCCATCCACTTAAGGGATATTTATCATTAACATGTAAAGGATCATTCTTTATTTAAACAAATAAGGGCCATTCCATCATTTATCCATTAAAAGGTATTTTTTGAGGAGTTAGTGAAGCCAAACCTGGGCATATAAGTGCAGGAGGGCACTAAAATGTCATCTCACGACTCTGGTGTGCCCCTGCTTGGGTGGGGGAAATGGAATCTCCAGGGTCCACCCTAGCAAGTGCAAACAATCAGTCCATTACCCCATCGGCGGTTACAGATTCTGTAAAATAAATTTAAGGAATAAAGAGCTCTTGAAATTTTATATTTTGTTGACAGTGGGCCTACTCTTGTCCACTGTTTGCCAAATGGTGCTGTCACAATTATGATATATTGTCAGGCATAGCCTGTTCGATAAAAACCTTTATAGTTCAAAAGCATTCAGTGGATGGGGGGAGGGGGTGTCCCTGTACCTTTTTAATAACCTAGTGGTGCTGCATTGTACTTCTTGTCTAATACTATTGGGGTGTGGGTTCAGTAATTTCTTTATTAAATTTTTACTCAGCACCTTCCATAAATTAAATTGAATGGTCCTAGAACATTTCCTATATCGGGGTTTGATGTTTAACAGTTGAAATAGGGTTCTGAACCAGTTCCTTTCTTCATTGATATGTATGAACCACTAACCTGACCAAATCCAAAGAGAAAATTGCAAGAAAACCGGGGCACCCTTGAACAAAAAATAACCCTTGCCTGTTCGGAGGCTGTATATACTCCACCGATCATACGCGGCAATTGGTCGCAATAGAAGGAACAAGGTTCTGGCATGTCAGAGTATCAGGTTCCAATCCCCGGGTCTCATGCCCATGCCCATTTTACCTCGAATCGAGCTTTGAATTGCTGCCTCCAAAAACACCCCTTGGGCGTTAGAGTCTTTATGATGAACAAATCTCTCTCTCTCTCTCTCTTATAACATGGTCCTAAACCCCCCCATGCCCAAATTCACAAAGGGAAATACTAAGAACAGGAGCGCTCGCGCCAAAAGGTAAAAAAAAAACCCTTCCAGGGAAGGAGGCCATAATATACGGTCGATGCATATGTGGTAATTTGGTCTAGTGGAAGTGACAAGGTCTGGATGCCAGAGGTACCCGATTTGAATCTTGGCTCAGGTGCACCAATTTCCTTCAGAATCAATCTTTGAACTTGCCGCCTTGAAAAAAAGTTGGTCACCCGTAGGGGATTGGGGTTAGAGGATATATACAATATATTCTTCTCACATACACAAGATTCTATTCACAGATTTAATCTTTGTGGTTATTTTTACAAAACATATACAATCTTATACATAACAACAGGGAAGACCATCAAAAGTTATTTTTAAAAAAACATCAGTAGCCCTGTCTCTTTTATCTCTTGTAAAAATGGTGAGTGTATTTGCAGAGTGTTGTGACGAAGTAAGTGTGAAGAGTGTTTGAAAGCAGGCAATTTTCGCTCAGTTGGCTGTTTCTACGATGTAGTTATTTGAAAGGAAAGTGAGCACAATGTATGAAGTAGTGTAAATATTTTACAATTGAAAACAAATAGTATTTTCACCATCAGGCAAGAGTAAATCCAGGCACGGTACAACCTTTTTGATATGACACAATTCATTGCTATGATTCTTTTTTTTTTCATCATTCACATATTAGGGATGGTTCTTTATTAAAGACCGAGAATGACATTGTTAAATTATTTTAATTTTTGAGTTTTTTTCTTTTTGACATTTGGATGGAGTGATTGACATTTGACAACGTTTGTTTGTATTTGACAACAACTACGTTGCTCAACAGTTGATGTGGCTGGGGCTAAGAACCATGGGGGGTTTCATTCAAAACTACATCGAAGGTCCTGACCAAATATGCTAGGCATAGTGACGGGAAAGCCAAGAAGACGCACCAGTTTTCCATACTGTAGCTGAGGTAAACTGCTTTACCATGGAGGTGCGGCAAAAGGGGTATTTATTGAGTCATGCACCAGTTTGGAGAAATGCATCCCCATATTGGTCAGAGAAAATCCTATTCTTAAACACAAAACACTGACTTTGCTCTATTTTAGCCTAAACACTAGTGCTAGCGCGTTACACGGGAGGGGTGGCGAATTGAAAATTCCAGATTTTTTTTCATGGATTTGAAAATATGAAGAGGTAAACACCATTTCAGAAAGGCAAAAAATCTAAAGGAATCCATGGCTGGTAACTCCACTGTACATGGGTGGTGTGAAGGTTTCAATTCCCCCTATAGGGCCTATTATATATGGAAAATGCAAAATATCAAAAATTGAATCATTTTGAAAATGGTTCAAAAGGTATTCCAGGGAAATGGGATCCACCCATAACATTGGAAAAAAAAGTTGACCAGGCATGTATGAACACTACAGGCATCTTTTAGGGCATTTAGTCTTGGTTCAAATTAGCCAATTACATAGCTTCAAAAGGCTCAGTGGCTTGTAGGCCAAAATGTGGTCAATTCTTTTTGAAATGTTATGGTGGTTCATTTAGGTTAGTTGGATCAGGGCCACCATAACGAGGGCTAAGGGCGATTAGCCCTCAGTTTACACAAAATAGCTCCCGTGCGAAATTTTGGCCTATGGTAAAAGGCACTACGAGGGCTACTTTTTGGCAGCATTTGCTCAAATAGCCCCCCGTAGCCCCAAAGATTTTTCCCTTGGTTGGAATTACATTTTGACACTCTTCAAAAGTATAATCACCACTCTATACTAGTATAGGATTTTTTATCACAATCATGGAAAAGGTTTTGTGGTCCTATCCCTTTAAAGACACTATTCAGTGATTGAAAAATTCGAAAAAGTACGGAAAACATCAAAATTTCAGATTTTGTGCATGTATGGAACACAGTATAGGTATCTAATATACCCTGCAAGTGATAAAAACAACGCAGCCTAATAAAGACAAATCGGATATTTGAAGTCGTTATTGTCCATTCGGAAAGTGACTACACACACTGGCAATAAGTATTGCCAACATGCAGAAAAAGCAATTTAATTCACAAATTGATTTTAAATTGTATTTTCAGGAGTTCTTGACTACACATACGTAATATTGTCAAGTGAGTTTTAAAAAGATGATGTTTCCCAGAAGTCGTGCGACAAACGTTTAATTTTGATTTCTTATCCGTATTGGCGGGTTAAAGAAGCTGGTATGATAACTAAAAAAAATAAATATTGCCGATTGTACTCCAGAAGGAATACAGGAAGGGAAGTCAAAAGGGCCAACGAAATAGTCGCGAAATGAACTTTACGAGTTTGTCAGGGTCTATTCTAATTGTTTAGGGCGAAAATTGATGTGGTTTATGGACCGAAAATGAGATAATGTAATAAAAGATGGGAGCACTTTTACCACCGTTGGACTAGGGAAATTTAATGTCAAGAAAGGAAAGCGGGGTACACGTTTTGATTACCATGACAACAACTTTAAATGGCACCGTTGACAGTGGCGGTTTGTCATTGTAATGTAAAACGCCCCATAATTTAACATGATTTCGTGTAAACACGTGAGTTATACTTAGAAGTGCATTTTCAGGTGTCTCGGATTATCGAATAGTTCAACGACCATATCTTCCATTGACTTGATCTCGTTTCCGGTCCACACAACCCCCATGATTTTCTCCCATAAAAATTTTAAGAACCTAATGAACCCCGTTACCAGTCCATTAATGGGCTGTTTTAAAGCCATATCTTTTGTGTCTGTGTCCGTATTCCTTCTGGAGTGCAATCGACAATTATCGTTTTCTGTTCTTTTATCCGCCATTATGTAGGGAACGTGACAATCAAATCAACGTTTTTTTCACTCACTTGGATTTGGGGGAAGAACATCTGTTTGAAAAACACAACTTTGGGCATTTTAATAGTACACAATTGAGTGGTCCATTAATCCATGGGTAGTTTGAAATCAATCGGTGATTATGAATTTCGTATTCTGAATGTTGCAAAACGTATGGCCAGGTGTGTACAACAATACTTTGCAATGGAGATTTAATATTTTGAATACTGTTTCTTCCTTTTATGTCAATTTTTCTTGGAAAAAAAATACTTACGGATATACTTAAACTTCACTTTAAGCTATTATGACAAATTTTAAATATTTGACTCTTTTGGGCGAATCACTGATAGTGTCTTTAAACTTATTGAACACACTTTTATCCCCAGGTATGATATGTGTTCGTAAAGTAAAGTATAGGCCACCATGCATTGATTATGGATTGGTTCAAAACATCCTCTGGGGTTGTGTGGAGATGAGAAGAAAAAAAATTTGGCAATGAAATGGGAGCGTGGTTATGTTGGAACATTTTAGAGTTGGGATATTGGTTTGTGACTTGTTACATATGCTAAACCTAGGACATATTCACAGGTTTGCTACTAGAATCATTGTTTTTGCCATAAATATCAAGGACTTTTTGATCTGATTTTGTTCCCAAGTTACTTTGTCTTTTAAGAATGTTATATACTATGGAAACTTGAATTGTAAAAGAAATCAGAATTATTTAACCATTGTTGTCACCCGACCTAAGGACATTTCAGGGAGTTGTGGGAAGGGCACCCTTATTTTTTGTGTCGCCTGTCCTTGTGTCGCCCTCTGGCCCAAGGCAGGAAGACCCACTAGGGACACTGTGTCCCACTGTAGTCTGTGTGAGTCTGTTGATGAAAAAGGGGTTATCATTTGCCTGTAATAGCCTTCATACTTGGATGGATTTAAACCAAACTTGGCGCGATCACAGGTAAAACATGGCATCCCCCATTTTGATGAGGTCAAAGTTCACATGCCAAGGTCAAAGTTCATGTTGAGGTCAAATTATAAAATAGGCTGAAAATGTAAAATTGACCTTCATTTGAAAACAGTTGTAGCTAGTTCAAATGGAACCAAACTGAATCATAGGTACAACATGGGCTCCCTCAATTGTTGATGAGGTCAAAAGGGTCCACATTACCAAGGTTCAAAGGTCATGGGAGGTCAAGTTGTAACACAGGCTGAAAATGTAAATGGACCTCATTTGAAAAGTTTGAAGTTCATTGAACCAAAAATTGGTTTATGGAGCTACATGCAAAACCCCTCATTTGTTTGAGCCAAGGTCAAATATAAGGTCAAACGTCATGTTTAGGCTATCATTCATACACCGCGATGGAGGCGACACAAAGCGTCCCGAGGACCGATGTATTTTTTGACAAAGCCAGATTTTTACAAGTTCATGAGCCAATCTTTAAATCAAATACCACAAAGGAATAACAAAAATTTTTTCATTTATGAAGTTCTTGGATAACAGGAGTAAAATTTTTTTAAAATGGGTCTTCAGGTAACAACAACAATGCATAGAGCAGGGCCATATGCAGGATTTATTTTTGGCGGGTGCAGGGACTTCGAAAAAGTGGAATTTTTGTTTTCTCCAAAAAGTGACCTTTTGGGTAAAAGTGGACCTAACCCCCTTAAAATGGCCTTTTTGGACTTTTGAACATTTTAAAAAAGTGGACTTTCGTGTCAAATTTCTTTAAATTTGGACATATTATCAACAATTTCAGCAAAAGTGGACATTTTGCCTGTTTTGTGGAATTTGGGAGGGGGTGCATCCCACACCCCCCACACACCCCCTGCGTACAGGCCTGAATGAGTGGGGTCCACTCATGCATCGCATTGGACAAAATGTGATGTCCCCGCAAAACCTGGCCGAAGACAACACAGGGGATGATAGTTCCATGATCTGAATGGTCTTTAAAGGGTGTGACCCCATCAAGAACTTTGTCTTCCTCTCTATCCTTAATATGTATTTAGGTATCAGAAACTTTTTGTTATAATATTGTTCTGTTACTTCCGTGTAATTAAGGCCAGAGAATTAATAAAGTACATTTTTGAAGAATGCTCCCAATTTTCAAATTTGAGATTTATTTGCTCAGTCATGTTGGTAATTTTTCTAGTGAAACCATACTAATGAATGGCAATTGTTAAAAAAAGTGTGCATGGATTTTATAAAAAAAGGGATTTTGTACAATTTAGATTTGGGACCCGATCCTAATTCAATGGCAGTGCTGGGAAAGTGAACAATTTCGGTCTCAATTATGATTATGAATAGCACAATTTCACGAAAAAACAATCCTAACTTGACTTGCGTGAACTATGACAGGATAGCCAGTGGATGAGAATGCCACGGATATGGCACTATTTCCCGGTACTTATATTGGAGTGACATTTTCAGTGGCCATTCAATGTTCCTTCATATGTAGATGTTTCATATAGAAGTTCCCAAGGAAGCAAATATGGTATCCCATTTATTCCGTCAACGCTACTACAACCATCACTTCCCTTATGTGACTCGTAGAGTTCGAGCTTTACAATTCACAAATATAATTCACTAGCAAATTACCCACTGCAATTGCATAAATCTAAACAAAAAATAAATGGGGTCTTAAAAGATCTGTGTATAGTGCTTTAATTTCCCTTTTTTAAATAATGGCCCAAACTACTGAAACATGAGATAAAATTGAGATAGCTGCACTCTGTCCACAAGTGTGTTTGACCACACTAAGTCACACTAGACCAATTGTGAGCACATGTTGACTTCCACTACCCAAAAGCTGGTCTATTAACTCAAAATTTCAACTTGGGGAGAAAACCTGAAAAACTCCACTTTTACCATCAAAACCTTAAAAGCGTCACATTAGGAAAAATCTGCACTTCAACAAATTAGTCATGACTACAGGGCCTGCTATTTACCATGAAAAATTAAAACCCATATTGTGTTGTTGTTGTTGTGCTCCGTCACTGTGATATGATCATTTGCTGTGTCTTCAAATTTCTTTCAGGAATGTAAACAGCCCATACTGTGCTAAAGCAGTATAGTAGCAGAGAACTCCCAATTGTATCCCTGGTTGCTGATGGAAGCTTTTGTTGCAAGGATGTTTCTATAACACAGCGGTACCATGTGGGCACTTATCTTTCTACATCTTTAAAGGAACACAAGGAAATTCTTTGAGGATATAAATTTCTCAACAGATGCACATGATTTTGGCTGGTAGAACAGCCAAGAACAGTCAGAGATTTGGTTTTAATTAGGTCTGTGAACAGATCACTGATAGTGTTCTTAATAATAATAATAATAAAGCAGAATTTATATAGCGCCTTATTGCTATTGGCCTCTAAGCGCTTCACAAATGGGTCGCTTGATCACTGTGGCCAACATACCATAAACCATTGCTCATTTCACGGGATGCAGCAGATCCGAGATCAGCTCTTTCCCCTTCTCAGCAAACATAATCGAGATAACCATCGCCAGCCGGGACCAGTTCCCAAGAAATATCGCATGGGTAAATGGAGACAACTAAGCGGTTAAGTTCTTGTCCAGGGAAATTAAAAGATAGCTGAATTCTCACAGGTGCGCGAAACGCACGCCTATACGCAATGGATGAGCATACACTGGAGGCGGCGCGTACCTATGAGTATCTTGTCCATTTTTAAATTCGGTTTGAACCTTGGGGTCAATCGGCCCTTACAGAGAGCTGCTTAAATTTTCTCTCATGCATGACAGGAAATACAACTATCTTTTACTAATAGGTATAAAACAGCTTTTCAGGTAAGAACAGCTTTTTCCATTCAGAGTGTGATATGATATGCCGATTGGTACCCTTCTAAATAAATTACACAGAAATACTTTTGAAAAAAGGAGGCGCATTTTTCTAGGAAGAAATGTGCCTAGGTTAATGGTTTCTAGTTCTTGTTCCTTCATTGGACTTACAGGCCCGTATGAAGTTGCACCCCCCCCCCCATTCCACAAAGAGGAAAAAAAAGCATCCACTTTATGCTTTTATATATATAAAAAGATACTCAAAAATTTAGAGAAAATTACAAGAATGTCGCACGTTTTTGCGTATGAGATACTCAAAAGACTTTTCTCGGGGGTTTAGGTCCACTTTTACCAAAAGTTTCCCCCCCCCCCTATGTTAGGTCATATTGATGCCTCAAAATCCAATTTTTATAGTAAATGAGCAATGTGTTGGACAACACGTTAACCGGGACTTACCACCCCCACCTCCAAAACGGTGTAATTGGGTCATAGAAGGCAACGACATTAAGGTTCCTGATGTCCCAGGTGCAATGGTATCAATTACATTTAATCAATCATGGCTTTCCATTGACTTGAGCAAAAAGATTTTGTCGTCCAGTCACCTTGCAATAGGCAGCAAGAGGTCTTCTGCGGGAAAAGTTGCCCGCAAAGCAATTGGTATTTCAATGTCTTTGCTGGAAAAGAGGACCCAATGTCAATCAAAAAAGCAATGAAAGAATGTACGGCTTACTTCGTGTTGCAAAATTTGACCTTCACACAGCTGCTAAATTGGAGCCCCAACATAGAGTGAACATCGGCAGAAAACCCTGCAGGGACTTCGGGAAGGTAGTTCATGGTGGGATGCAAGATGTCAACCGGAACGTTGATGATGGGGTGGTGGCCGTTCTCAAAGGCAATGGAAGCCAATTGGTTTTTGGCGATCTCCTCAGGGGAAAGAGGCCGTAAGGGCAATCGGAAGCTGGGTGTTCGACGGGAATCATTGCGGTAAAGAAAATAGTTCTTGAAAGTACGAAGTGCAATTACAATCAATAGGAGCAGCTTGATTGCTCTTTCGGAACGCTAGGAGGGTATTGTTTTTTTTTTTGGGGTTAAAGGGCATTTCGTGACTTACATCTAATTTTGTTTATAGTTAAAAGGTATTGTCAAGAATGTGACTTTCATTTAATTCTGATGGCACGTTTTGATGTAGTGAGTATCTTTGTATTTAAAGGTGCACCCCATAGGCCACCGCCTTATTGTAAATTTCGGGTAACATACAAAAAATTACAAATTCGTCCAGAGTAGATCAAATTTGGGACATACGATTAGGCAAACATACGTATAGGGACTAAATCTCAACTTTTTTAGTTATCCCGTGGACGGGGGAATGAGGTGTGGATCACAAAATGCCCCTTTTAAAGGGGCATTGTCATTGAGCAACATCCTCGTTCCCCGACCTTACCTTAAAAAGTGAGATTTTTATATCATCTGAATAGTGGGCTTAAGTATACAATGGGATACCAAATCGTATGTGCAAATTTGGTTCATATCTGTTAAGAACTTGGCAAATATGGGACACGTGAGAAACAAAGAATTTGACTTCAAACACAAGCCGGCCAGATCGGATCAACTCAAAATTTTGTGAATAAGATTTCGTAGGGATATCTAGGAATCAGAGATAAAACAAGAGGTGCGGAATCAAAAAAATGCACCTTATATAGAGAGATTTGTACCATATAAAATTGCCCCCATCAGGACCATGGGGTCTTACTTTGTGTCTTGGGAATAAAGTAAACATATATTTAGAGTGGGAGATGGACATAGTCAAACATCACATGGTCATCTCCAAATTCAAAAAAGGTTAATCACCTGTGAGTAGTTAGTATGGACCTCTTATCAAGGAATACAACTGCAACCCACTTCCACGGCTTAAAGTTTATGGCGAGTGTATCAACCAGTCTCCGACTTCAAATAACTTGGTTGTATGATGGCTCCTCCAGGTCTACCAGATCTTGGACAGACGAAAAGCCTGCCTGTGTCAGCATTTTGGAAGTTGGAGCGCGTATGGAGACCGTCAAAGTATACAAATCGAAATGAAGTAAGCATCTTCAAACACAACATGCGTGGACCAGTATTTTTGGATGGATGCGAAACAAGGTAGCAATGTTAGGTGATTCAACAAAGGGTCATAGGGTCAATAATCCAATTGCCATTGACCTTATAACCCAAATCTATACTTTTTGGAAGTCCTCTTTCCTCAGACAATAATTTGCAAAGTATTTAAAAGATAATCAGGAACTTTCAATTGTTGACCCTGTATAATGAGATAACCTTTTTTTTACATTGAATCATTTCTCCCCTATACCTCCAAAACCCAATGGTATCAAGTGCACAATCCATATTTTTTTTTTAAAATCCTTATGGACTAGACGGACATTATGGAAATACTTTTCAACATGTGGGAATTAAACGTTTTGACCCAATGTGTACCTTAAACTGGCACCACAGTTAAGCGTACTAACTACTAAGCAGTGACCGAGGGGTTTATACTAACTACCAATGGTGTTAAACCTTTTCATAGTAGTGGGGGTGAACAAATTCCTTAATAGGCGTATGACTCTGGTTATGGCTCTATATCAGCATGTAAATAAGTTAATGGAAAAATTAATTGAATTATCGTTGTATTTGATTAAGCATTTTCAAGTGGTATAGCAGAAACAAGGCTGAACTGGGCAGAAGATGGAATTGAGTTTAATGTAAACCTATCAAAAACGGAATTTTTGATTTGCATTGCTTTCTTTTATTCTCGATTGATAATTGCCTAACGAAGGTGAGGAATTTGAAAATTTTGACTTTTTCAAAAATGAGAAAAAGCCCATAAAAAAGAACAAATAACGAAGAAATGTCTGTCAGAAATGTTTTTACCAATGGAATTGTAATTTGATATTTTCCCAGCAGCGTTTTTAGCATCGCTAAACTAGACTCACAAATATTAAAAACTCAATTTTTGAAAAACTCACCTTCCCTATTTTGGCCTTTTCTGCATTCGAACCTTGCCCAACCCCCGGTTTTTGATATACACCGCACATATGTCTACTGCGTGGGTAAACACAAGGGGCAATATGTAGAAAACAATGTGTCACCGGGACGCGCCCTTGGTGCCATAATAAAGGGGTGGTCCAAGTGGACCCAGGTTAATTTTTTGGAAAAAACGTAGATTTCAATTCATTTTTCATAAAAAGTTGCAAAACTAAAAGTTTAAATTACAAAAATGGCCAAAAAAAATGGATTTGTGTGCAACCCCCCCCCAAAGCCTGGTTGGGGGTCCCAAATTGGAACCCCCCCCCCGCCCATTATTCACTTAAAGGGCACAATGCATAAAAAATATCAGGGATATAATGAAATGGACCTTAGATTTTAGCAAACTGAAAAAGCCTGCAGTCATCAGATAAAACGTTGTGCATGTGGAAATGAAGACAATGCAGTCGTCAACAATTGGGATCACATGAATATGATGAAGCAGGCTTATAGCTCTTAATTTAATGGGTACGTTTAGCATGCCCCCTTTTGGGGGTTGTTTTTTTTTTTTGTCTACTATTCAGTATGAGATTTTACCCAAAATGTTGATTTTTTTTTAAACGAAAATCTAGAATTTTCACCTGTCAATATTTCCTGTTCTGAGCTGAGTCAATACAGAAATGACCAAAAACAAAAATGTTTTTGTTTAGATTACAAAAAGGTTTAATTAATAAATTGAAAAGATTGTGATTTAGTTTTAAGTTTTGCAAGTATGTTGATTTTGGTAACAAAAGTTCTGGACTGCGATTTTCATGTTTTTTTTTTTTAAAATCAGGAATTGCATTTAGTTCAGGATATTTGGTGATCCTTTTGGAATTTCAGGTGTCCTACGGTGTCCAACAATCCTACTATACTCAACTTAATAGTGCCGCTTCACTGCTCGCTCTATCCTCATGGCAGTGACTGTCTTGTAGCATAAAATTACCACTTCATTAAAAAAAAAATTATCTATCCTTTAATTTGTGCGTCCCTCCCTATTTTTTTAAAAATTATATCTATGATGCTGTGTATGCTGGCCTTGGTAAAAATAAAAAAATTTCGATTGACAAAAATGCGGAAAAAAAAAAAAATTGCTATTTACTGTAACTTTGATTCTGTTAATGTAGGTTGCATTAATGACTGACTGTGATACTGGTAAAATAAAAACATGACTGCTTTTGAAAAGTGGATCCAGGTGATGTGTCTTCCTATGGTAAAACCATTTAGCTTACATGTTGGGTTAAGGACAAATACTGTAAGGGGTAAGCAGAGATTTGCTAATCGAAACATTAAAACAAAATCATTTCAAAATTTGTATTATGTATTTTTGTACTGGCAGGATGTGCAAACATAAACCTGCAAGTGGTGGCTTGAAATCTGTTGGATTAAAGACAGAGCAGTACTTCGGAGTTGATTCTGAATTTCTATACGTGCGTATCAAAATTCCGCCTTGAGATAAAAGATTGCCTTTCCCTGTGAAATATCCAGAGATAATAAGTGCATAAATATTGTTGCCAGCATGACCTGTTAAAGTTTGACCTCAAACACAAATATTATTGATCTGTTAGTGAATAGTATGGTGTAAACCACAACCAAATGTTATTTGAGATTGAGACTCATAATGTATAGCTAATCTAGATGCGGGAGAGGACATGCACAATTTCCCTCAGAAATACTTCCATTTTGTCACTCTTGGTTGTTTTTTAAGGAAGTGTATGGCGTTTGATAACCTTTTTAGTTAAAGCTAAAATCGGCATGTCCACATTTTTTATTTTCTTGCATTATCGCTGCTATACCTTTTAAAGTGTAATCTTTACACAAATTTGTGTAAATTCATACATGAGGTAGGATTATAGAACCTCATAATGTGAAGTAATGTACCTAACAGGGTTAAGTTAAAGATACTTATACAAAAAACATTTAAAAAAAAAAAAAAAAAAAAAAAAAAAAAAAAAACTATTACAGAAAA
>JAMKCH010002480.1:0-38264 GCA_023653785.1 Ophioderma brevispina
TATAGCACATGTGGTCATAAATCATGGAAGATATGGGGAGATTGGCCCCTTGTAACAAGTGTAGGGAAGGAATTAAGGCAAGAGTCTGAGATATTTTGGGATGTTTACAAAGGGTCAATTACTGTATTTCCACATTACCACATCGCTGCAGTGGTAAGTGCATTTATTACATCATGCATATAATATGATGAAACTAATCACAGTCATTATGACAACTATAATCGTTTTGAAAAATATGTGGGAAGAGTTCTTGTTAAAAGAATATGGCTCCGACTTACCATAATGTACATGAGTAGCATGGGCAAAACTGCATAAATATTGATTACAAAGCGTCCACATCAGAGACTTGAGAATGGTAACCTTGTCATCATTTTTGTTACACACAATCCTGATGCCTCCTAGACCAAAGTGTTCTTGATGGTCGCCTGTCTGACCCAATTCGTTGGGCCATTGCGGAGGATGTCCATCTTTGCAGTAGTGAGACTTTCAGTGATTAAAGGGAGTGCCCACTTTAAGTTCCGTTTTGCACGATAGACTGCTGCTCGATGCGTGTACGAGATGAATTTCATTATAATAGGCCTGGGTTTTGCATCCTTTCAAGTCCCTCTCGCTGATGTGGCAAGGGCTGATGCTGGCAAGGGCTAACAATTAAAGGCAACTTCAATGACAACACCCTTTTGAGAAAGATCACACCAAGGCGGCAAGTCACAGAAAATTTCAGCCCACCGGGTCCACTTTCAATGTTCTGCTGAATATCAGGGGTTTGCGATTTTTAAACTTCAATCAGTGTAGACACAGTACATTTTCGTCAAACTGGTTCCTGAATTCGGTCGTGTACATGTGAAATAGCTGATCTATACACATTAAGGTGCGGTATGATAAGACTCTTCTCTATGTCCACCAGCTAACTCCAGTATTTATATTATATGTGCCTCAAAATGGGGATGTATATACCTTTGAGACACCAGCCAACACAGGCCTCCTGGTTGATGGCATAGTGCCAGTTTATCTCTCCACCCACGAAAAAGGGCCAAGACCCTTTTGATCACTAACAAGATCTTATTAGACATAATTATTCACAACTTTGCCATTACAAAATGTTTACCCCAACATAGCCATACCCAATCCAATGATCAATAAGTGCTATGGATGACTGATTACCACTCATGAGTACATGCACACTGTACTTTTGGCTGTGTTGGGCCTATAGAAGGGTTAAAGGGTTTTTTGAGAAGGCATGGTCGATTTTCTAAAGTGACTGTCAACTCAAATTTGGACACCAATCTAGAAATATAACTGTATCTGTGACTAGAGCTGGTACGAGCACGCTGCCATGAATGGTTTTCGACTTATACAGAGCCTTTGAACAACCCTCATCTCGGCCGACTCCTACACGGCGTGATTTTTGCAATAGAAAATAACATGGCAAATTAGGAGTAGTCTGGCTCTATTATTCTCAACAACATGCCCTGGTGGCACACTATAGCACTTTTGGATGATTTTCACAAATGTTTTAACTTATACTATTTTACAAAAATAATGCTGGTACGACAAAGTGGTTCAAAAGTACCTTTTACGTAGCGGAGTGTTAAATAGCGGCATTGCCCCTATCTATTAACTGTATGGCTCATGAAAGAGGTCAGGGCCCATTGCTGGGCAGGTGTGGACGGTTCTGTATAGGGAAACACAAAAAGGACAATAAGTGCAAGATGTTGACTACTTAGTTTGTAAAAAGGGACAACTTGGAGCATTAAAGGCCGAAGCAAGCGACCAATAGGTGGAAATGCCCACCTCGTTCTCTGTGCACGTCATTGAGAATGCGCATTCGCACTGCTTCTCGGCAAGGTTTCCCCAGATGCATTCAGGGGCACTTAATGGCTTTTAAATCTGATGCAAAAGATCTACTGTCGGTTGAAATTTCATTTTTGCAAATTTTTAATACTCTCTGTATGCATTCAACGGCCACTACTCGGTCGTTGAACACTCGGTGTAGTTCCGCCATCGCGTTCTCTGCTCCGGGTGAGTGAAAGGCAATGAAAGGCTGACAATCGACTGATCTATGCACCAATGGAATCCTCATTTCCCAATATACGGTATTTTCCCTGCATGTTTTTTGTCCTATAACATAAAGGCATTGGATATCTAATCTTATATGGCGGCCATCTTTCGAAATGGCAGCAAACCCTAGCTATGTACAAGTTTTGTAGTAATCATTGGAAAATTCAGCATGTCAAACATGCGTATTGGCTCCGAGGCTGCATACTTGTCTATAACATGAAAGGCGTTGGATAGCTGACACTAATAAGATGGCGGGCCATCTTGACTTTTCCAAATGACGCAAGACCAAGCTAGTACAAGTTTTGTACCCCATGATGGGATCCTCAGTGTCACAAACATGTGTATTCTCTACATGTTTTGTCGCTAGCATGAAGGCACATTTGATATAGCTGGTCCTAATAATAGTAACTATCTGATATGGCGGCCATCTTTCTTTCAAAATGGCGGCAAACCCCAGTTTTTGTAAGTAGCCAATATGAATCCTCAGTGTCATAAACATGGGTATATGCCACCACTCTAACCTTATAATGTTAGCTTTACCCACGTTTTAGCACAAATTTTGTTGAAACGGCGGCCATTTTGTTTTGTTTTAATTTTGAAGGGGAAAACGGCAACGGCTCACCTGTTAACAGCCATTTTGAATTCAGCACCCTCACATATCGAAACACTTGCTTAACCACATTTAACAAAAATGCCCACAGTATTTAGAAAATTATCAAAAATCTAACCTGTCTAATAGGTTTAATGCAAAATACTTGAACATAGATTGTTAAAGTACATTAACCTATTATTTACCAAATTTGCAAAGGTTTTGAAGTACAACTGAAGGGTATTCCAGTACATTTTATAAAAAATGATAAGGGAAAGTTACTCATTTTTAAGATAAGTTCCATGACATAATTGCATTATTTATCAGCTCGTCAATGACAGTTTACAAGCAATTGAGAGGTGAATAAGATAATGCAAGTATATACCTTAAGTTTAAAATTAATTGCTATTTGTTGACTATAATTTGAAACCTAGAACTAGAGCTTGGAAAACAAAGATCACAAAAAGACGAAGACTGCTGTGGCGATTGAATAGACACTTGGTTCCTCAAGGTGTTTTTGGACGATATTATCCATCCTCTACATTTTCTGATCAGTGCAGGCCACCTACAAACACTTGGCTAAGATGACATGCACTGCAATTTAATGAGCATAATCATGAGCTAAGTTGTAGGACATCTTGTTTAACAGTTTATTGTGGTAGTACTTTACTATAGGCACAGGTAACACGCTCATTTTCACATTTTAGTTTACTCATCTGTACCTGGGTGATATTGATAAGGACATCAAGATCCTTTTACAAGAGGTTGGTGCCTGAGGTATTTTTAGCTCTGCTCTCAAAGGATTTCAACCAGGTAAAGTGTACACCATCTTGGACAACTCAAAGTCAGTGTGCACAGAGAGTATGTTTTTAAGTGATGCCATATACATATGGAATATAATTTTAGTAATGCTTGAATTAAATTGCATTCATAATTGACCAGAATATTATTGACAACTCAAAAATAATACACAATATTTGTCAATGCTTTTGAGCACTTTTTCAACTTTTCCAAAATTAACGCCAATTTTTTAAGTAAATAAGTATGTCACATACACGACCCAACTACCAAAATCTCCCTAGTATCACCATTGAATTCCACTCATGTACCAGTAAACAGAGTACCTCTACAGGTACTTGTGAGTACGCATGTCAGTACTTAGGGATAAAAAGTGTTTCAAAAGTTTAAGAACCAAAAAGACATTTCATGATCTAGTTAAAAATTACTAAGTGAAAAAAAGTACTAACGCTTTGTGGGCTAAAATGAGCGTAAAAGTCAGGGTATTTATGTGTTAAGAATAGGATTTTTGAGGAATCACATGACCCTATTGAGGTGAAATTTCCTAAAACTGGTGCATTGTGGGATTGATTCAATACACCCTCTGGGCACTGTGTGTTTGTACCTAGGTGTATGAATACCACCACTTCAGAGGTCTTTGATATGATAGCCATGCCGGTGGGTACTCCATGGTTACTGGTGGCATCTGTGTGTACACTACATGATAGATACTATCACAAAACATTGCTGCTATTGCGCACCATGTGACTTGTGTACTTTACAAGTTACTTAGCTGTAGGCACTGCATTGACAACGGCTCAAGGGGTTGGTGGCCTTAACCCTCTCTTAACAAGGGGTAGTGAATGTTCCTACATGTACAATGCACTAAAATGCCAAAACTTTCATAAAAAGCTTCCAGGTAATAGTTTTCTCATCCTTTCCTGGTCATTTTAGCCAAAAATGTGACACCTTTACCAGAATTAAATACAATCATGGTGGGGGTGGTTGTCACCCATGAATAATTTATGGTACATTTTTAAAAATATTCCGAACAGTATGGCTCTAAAACTCAGGGGTGTGAGAGGCCATGGACAAAAAAAAATGAGGAAAAGGGGGAAAAAGAGGAAAAAAGGAGTAAAAATGCCAAAAACAGGCTGAAAATCAAAGAAAAGCTAAAATTTTGGCACTAACAAAATTTTAAAAACGAGGAAATCCTCTTAAACAAAGTAATTTCAAACCCCTGAAAACTCTATGCTTATGTAAAATTAGTCAATTGCCAACATTTTAAGCTGGAACCGCATGAAAATTTGATATTCCTACCTTTTTTTAGTGCAAAATTGGATTTTTGCCTATTTTCTGTTGAAAATGACAATTTTTGTCAACTCGCGCACTTTAAAATGTCATACACTGTGTATTGGTACTTATTTTGGTATCAATGGAAAGAGGAGGACCATAGCTAGATATATCCCAAGTATGAATCTGCCTTTATAATATTATCACACATTATCACAAAGGAGACTGACGTCATCAAGCACATCATGGCATAGGCCCCAATAATTGTAAGTAATAACAATTATAAATGCAAAAAGCTGACAAAAAGAGAAATATGTATTACTTTGGAATAAAAACATAGAAAAAGGGTGGGGTGAGAAATTATAACACTTTACGATAACTCTAATTTGAATAAAATGATATACCTCAGGTATGAATGAGTTCAAATATCAAGCTAAATTAACCATTTGTTGCCAATAACTATTTTGAGATATTTAGCCAACCATAATTGTTTATCTTCCTTTTGTATTTCATTGTTATGAGAGATACTAAAATAAAGTTATCTCTGGAACTGCATATTATATTGAGATGGAGTTTTCAGCAAAATGGAATCCAGGAAATTAAATTGAAAACCGAATTTTGATTATGCTTGACAAACAACTCTTTCTACTTGATCGCATCACATAATATAAATTATTACTTTTTATTGACTAATTCATTGTAATTTATTGTAATTGAACTTTTTAAGCATTCAACATTAGCAACTGTCTTACCTTCATCAATATCTGGTGGTAGTCCACCTACAAACACTTTTCTGTGAGTAGCCTCACGCACCATAATCCGAACTGGATCGAGGAGAGGCATGGCCCGGTGAACTGAGCATGGCAAATTGGGTCATGACGGCCATCGTCTAGTAGACCATCATCTGCATCATGGTAAGGAAAACCAGAATCCCCCTGCATTAAACAGACAACAGAGCAGGTTGGAGGAGTGTGCTGAGGGCCAGTTCTTTATTTTTTAATTCGTTTGGTTGAATGTTCAAAGAGCAAGAATATAATTTAGGGTTTGTCATATGTGGGGTACCAACAGGGTTACTTACATTATATTCAGAAGCGTAGCGAAACTCATTTTTTTAATCTCACAAGAGCAGCTTCTTATCAAAAGAACACATTACTAATGTGCTCTATTGTAAGAGATGGTTCATTATTTCCCAAATGGTATTTTTGTTTAAAAAATAGTTTTAATTCATTCATTCATTCATGAATTGCATGTTTTCTTTCCATTTCAAAGTAACACATCACAGTACTACAGTACATGAAGTACCATATATTATATGCTGTGTGTGTGTGTGAATGATTAAGTAAGCTGTTTTATTATAGAGTATGAGCAGATATTAATCACTCAATTCATTCAGGAACTGACAGAGCAATACAGCTTTATTATATGATAAATGTCATGATAAATTCTCTTTACATTTTTCTCACATACAAATGGCTTCATCGCCCATGAACTGTGTTTGCCAAGTACAACAATTTGATAAAAAAAACCCAATGGAAAAATTCAGTCATTGTACAGGAAATAGCTTTATATTAGTGCAAATTTAAATTATGTACAACCTTTTAACAGGCTGTAAATGTCCGCCTTCTGGTTTTTTTTTAAAAACACAAACAAATTTAAGTAGTTAAATTTCACTTGAAATTATAATTGTTACTGTCACTTTTTTCATTTTCATTATTCCCATCACAACCTTGAATTAAAAAAAAATATTAAAAAAATAGGACATGAACATTCAAATCCATCCATTTAGTACACACTGAATGATTAGGGCTAGGCATCGGCAGATTTTGCTTAATTTTAAAGGTTACGTTTAGGTACACTTGTATTTCAAAATGTCAGTAGTCGATAGCTGAATTTTGAATTTTACCAGGCAGACTAGACCAAATTATCAATATGGTTTACAACATTTTATAGGCAATACTAATTCTAAAATTAATTTTGCATCTTGTTAAATGTTGAAGTATATCACACTCCAGGCTTATACAGAAGGTTTGCTTTTAATAATAACCACGAGCCCCTAGCTGTACATGCACACCGGCTGTCATATCAGCCGACTTGCCGGCACACACAGCTGATTAGAATTTGCATTAGGTAGGGATGTATAGGTGACGTCAATGCAATAGAAAACCTTCTATGAATTCACCTGATGTCTCCCTGTGATGTGTGTGTGCGTGCTAGTAACCTGCCATAATAACCTTTGCTCTATGCGAGCTTGCAACGGCATAAATTATATTGATTTTCTGTTCAATATTATATCCTTTGGAAAGGAGAAAATTTGTGGTCAAGAATTTTGACCCACCTGAACTTATGATCATGAATTTGTGTCTGAAAATGGTACAATTGCGTGGGAGTTATTATTGGCCGTTACTGTACATGTGCCTGCCATTAGCTACACTGTGGCATAAATTTCATCTATTTTCTAAGGCGTGTCTTTTTGCTTCATTAACGATGTTGCATTTTGTGGTGTAATAAACGGCAATTTAGGAATGTGCTTTTAAAATTCTAATGATCTCATTTAACAGAATTATGTATATGAAATCCTCAAATAAGAATCAAGGAAAAACGCAATTGTTATTTTGCTGTAACACAGCAAATTATAAAAAGCATGGGATAACTGTACTACATGCATTTTTTGTATGAATTGTGCTTTTTAGAAGCTTGTCTTAAATCGCAGCGATGAAGTGACCTTTTCCTGTTGAATTGTGGAAATGTATATACCCGGGTAGTAAAAAAAAATCACATCTGTCAACCTTGGTATTTTCGTTTTTCTGTTTCTAGTGCTAATCTGTAGTATGGGAACCCAGGCAACCGAAGATTGTTTATGTATCCTTGCCATTGTTTAATAAAAACCTCAAACTATCCCTATAACCTGTCCCTAGCTATTTTTACTATTGTATTTACTAAGGTAATTTGGTGTGTATATCTTTGGTGCATCATACAGCCAGGTCAAATTATTGGTCCAAACAGAGAGGTGATAACCATCCTTCACTTTGGCCAGCACATCCACAACCCGAATCTCTCTGAAAACCCTTCAGTCAGTTTATGTTGAAACATTGCTATGTAAAAATTCATTCCCCATTACACAAAATAAAAACCTCACCTCAACAAATTATTGACATCTCTGCCATGTTTGCCAAACTTTAACATACATCCCCTGGAGCACACTGCACATATGGGTCAGTTGAGGTCATTGGTTTTTCATTGGAAATTTTTGATGGGGAGGTACCGGTAGCATTTTGGAAACTGACCGATCGCTCAAAAATATACTGGGGACCCTAAGTCATATTAGGAAGTACTTTAATCAAATGGGTTTTTTTAGAAAGCCAAATTGCCCTTATGACACAATTGACGGTTTTTATATGTTATTTTATCCCATACATGTAAAAGCCGCTTTCGAGGCAACCCTGTTGATTTTTTGCCTAAAAAGGCCCTCGTTGAAATTCAAATATAATTAATCCCAACATATGGGGTTGATTCTTGGAAGGATAACAATTTCTGAATGGAACTTGGGACAGAAACAGGGTCTGGCAAATTTTGCCAAAAATTGTTCCTAGTATAAAACCAGAGGTCATTGCAACTGGTTTGCTCATTGTGTAATTGAGAGGTTAATATGACATGAGGAGTATTATATGTAAATTTTGGTGTTATGTTAGGGTTTAATTACATAAAAAATAGGGTTCCAGAATCAGCAATGGCTGTAGCATCATGAATTTCTATTCCCCCACCCCCCCCGCCCCCCCTAAAATTCTGTCATGAAATGAATTTGCAATTTCTTTCATATGTACCACAAAATGTAAAAATTTCCTCGTAAATGGTTGAGAATGAATCTTTAAAATGCCACAGACTGTCTAAAATGGGAGACAGCTGAGCTTACACGCATCAGTGTACACGTACATTCAGGGGAATAAAACATTTTTTGATCACATTACCTCTACTTCAACTCTGCGTGAAGAAGCCATAAAGGAAACATATTAATGATCACACACAGATGAACACTCATAACATGCACTTGCATGTGTCACATCTATAAATGTCGAACACGCCCATGCATACCTTCCTTTTGGTGTTTCAAAATACAATTAAAATCTTGAGAGTGACCCTGAGGGTTGAACTATGTAACAAAGACCGATCGTTCAGTTTGGGGTCCTTGGTGATTTATAATTTGGCTTAACTTCTTCCTTGCTAATCCTTGGTTGTTACTGTGTCAAAGTGTGACAAAACCCAGAAAAAGCAGTCGTCAATGATTGTTTGTTGGTTTAAAAAAAAGATTAAAACATTTGAAATTTGGACTGCTGCTTGCTGCATTTTAATAGAACTTGCATGTAATTTTTGTTAATTATAATTACAAACCATTCCACAAATGAGCGCTCATTTTTTTCTTCAAATTTCATATTGCAAGATCACAGTGCATCGTGAAGGTCTAACATGCCTGTTTATTCCGCTTTACACAAAGATCAATGCTGTTGGTGAAATATCATTGGCTATCACAAATAGCACGTCCTTGTACTTTTACATAAAAGCAAATTGTCTTGAAAGTCCATTTCAATATTCCAATAAAAGTGGATGTGGCCTTGTCAGTTACTCAATATTGCAACATATATCAGTTGTCCCTAGTTCAATAAGGCAAGAGGGGTCATACCCTAATCAGTCTCTGACACATACCTGGTATGAACACACTCTGTAAAAGCTTGTCCACCATACTTATTTTGCTTGGTTCACTAAACTCTCAAATGATAGTAGTAGACATTAGTTTTCTCATTTGTGTACTTCGTACATAACAGCATTATTAGTATTACATGCTCAACCCACACTAATTTTTTTCAAGCACCTAGCTTTTGCAGCTTTATGTACACATTCATCCATTATTATAATTTGTATTGTTCATTTTTTTTTCATCAAGGTTCATGCACTATAAGAATTTTGCAAAACATGCTGAAATTTTAGGCCACAAAATGGCTTGGTTGTCCTCCACTACCCTTCCCAAGATACAGTTGGCCAAATTACATTATACCCTTCACACCTACCCTGTATCATGTCATGTGCTTTATTTCATAACACTAACAGACAACCAAACCCTATGCTTGGGCTTTTAGACCTAACCAAATGATATAGTATAAGTATAAAAAAACATGGACATAAATAGCTATGTATTACTTACTTCTAAAAACCTATAATTTTTTTTTCATCTGAATCTCCACACATAAATGCATTTACCAATGTCATTAACATTAGCATTTTTTTCAAAAATTCTTAAAGAGACCCCTACGATTGAGCTTTAACCTCATCCCTGTCACTGGCTCCTTAACATGACCCATCCCTACTACATATCATTTTGGAGCACTTTTCAACCTTTTCTACAAATATTTCCATTTTCAACATTAACTCAGATGCCCCTAAATGAACTTTAACCTCTTGTTCCCTAAAACCCTATAGTAACTATTCCTGAACCAACCTTGGTACATACACACCCCCAGTTAAAATTAACCTCAAATATAACAAGACCTACAAATCTTTGAGTGAAGTTAATTTTTTAGTTGAAAGTGGCTATGGTTTTTTTTTTCAAAATTGCATTCTAACATATTGCAGCAAACTTCTTCCCTAAAAAATTGTACTAATTTTTTAAGGTGCACATTTCTATTCATAATTCTAGATCCGCTTGTAATTCAGGTTTCATCACTAATATCCTTAGAAAGCTCATTCTCAATTTCAGTTGTATTGTAGTTGATATTCTACTTGAAAATTAGTACTGTCTTCAGTAGAGATTCAACTATTTCCATTTTCTGGTCCCTTTTACCCAACACTACCCTGCATACCTGTTAACCCTGAAACTCGGATTTTGTCTCCAAATTTTGGAGTTTTATTACGTTGGTTGATCAGTCGTTGTTTATGCCTGAGATGTAACTGAGGGGCATAAACCCAAATGCTATGAACTTGAGAACAAAGTGTACAATACCACGCCATATATCGGCATCCCCCAATGTTTCCATGGATAAACAAACCCCTTGTATTTAGTTCTGTTGAGAATTCTTCCCATGAGTAAACCCGGGATGCCAAATTGAGACAGGAAAGTGTTAATATCGAACTTAATGCGGCCATCATTAGAAACATAGCTTGTTAAGGTTTCCGAGTACTTCCTTGAGTTCCCTATACCCATTGTCTATTTCCCCCACCAATCAACACTCTTCCTCATACTGAACCACTACTTTTAAGTATTTGAGGTATAATATGACTGTTGATATGAATGATGTAAGTGCAATGTTCTATTAACAATCACAGCTACTAACAAACTTTAGGGTCCCAAATTATTTTCATCCGATGTAAAAAAAAACAAGCGAACTCGTATTTACGCGATGCGTAAATATGTCCCCGCCGAATATCTCGATCACTAAGTGCATTAAACGGCACCAGTCCCCCTTAATTTTGGCATCCACTAGCTCGCCAAAAATAACTTGAAAGAAAAAAAAATTGGTTATCTTTTGGTTAAAATGACTAAAGAAATCGTGAAATTCATCATGCCAAAATCCCTGAAAATTCATAAAATTTAGTAAAAAATATGTAATGTACTCAATGGCAACACCTTTTTGAAAAAAATCGTGTGATCACATTTTAAATCTGGGACCCATACGGGGTCTGGAAAGCGGGCGACAACATGGAATTTTCCGTATTTTCACATTTTCAAGAAATTGTAAACAGGCTGCAACCCAAAAGGATATGACACGACACCAGAACTAAAATAAAATCACCAAAATCTAATTCAGGTTGCGAATCTCAGCCCGCTCTCTTCCCCCATTACATCATTATACGCCTTCCAGAACTCCAGAAAACTTGTACCACCAAGCCTGGCGGGGAAAATTTCATAATTATGCAATTAGAGACTTAATAGCTATTTTACACCCAAATCTAATTCAGTGAGAGCTCTCAACCTGCTTCTTTCCAACCAAGTTACTCATCGGTAGCTTACGGAACTCCAGATAAATTGTACACAATGTTGAATTTTTGGGCAATATTGACCTTTTTCCCTGACCTTTTTTCCCCTCCCCTGACAGACCAGGGGAGGACCCTGGGGGATGAATTGCATGGTGAGTAGGGGTATCCCCTCCTACAATATACCCAACTTTGGCTAATCTAGCTAATACAGAAAAAAAGATCCCCCAAATGTGCAGGGTTAACATTTTTAAAGGACAGACGGACGGAATACGGACATACGGAAGGACCTACGGACGGACTACGCGGGCGCATTTTATTAGTCCCCTCCCGAACTTCGTTCGCCGGGGACCAAAAGCAGAAAGATTTGGCAATAAGTATGTGCTACTTTTCATCTACAGTTGGCAAAAAAAAAGGTATGTGCTATGTGTTTTTTTAATTTCATTATAAAAAAACAAAAGATTTTAATTTAAACAAAATTTTTTATTTTTTTCATACTTTCTAATAAAAAGCGTGATGCAAGCCCTATGCGTCAAATTGATTTCACTAAAGCTATGCATGCTGGTTTGTGAGACAAACAATTTTTCTTCTTGGCATGGAACCCTTCATTTGACAGCAAAAACAACACCTTATACTGCCAATTGTGTGTGTTTGGCAATTTCCTTCATTTGTTCAATATCTGTTAGCTTGTTGTGCCTTTCCTTCAGTATAAATTATTACAAATGATCCTGTGACATTTTAAGCTCAAGGCATTAACTGCATCCAAGTCAGCCTGCGTGTTACATGGGGTTTATTCAGCTCGAAATTTCACTATTGTTTTCTATGGTCAAAACTTTGTTTTGAATATGAGGTGTGCTAATTGTGCTTTTCAGTGTCAACCAACCTGGAGAACCCTGTTCTCTTGTACAAGCAGAATGCATGTTTACTGGGACACTTGAACGTGCACCAAAAATTGCACCCGTTTTGCAATAGAATTTTACTGTCCAGTACTCTATGCGGGCTTACAAAATTCACATTTTTAGCTCTCACATCAAAACGGCCTGAAAGTATCGGTTGCAAAAAACGTTACAAATTTGGTTATTTTTTTTAAATTTTGTCCAGGCTATTCAATCTAGATGAAAACTAAATTAGACCATCCCCTTTAAAAAAAAAACATGCTCCTTTTGGCCTTATTCACTGTAAGGTAAGGTATCCTGATAGTAAAAAAGTGCATGGATTCATTGAACGTGGGAGAGGATAAAGCTTCTAGTAATAAATTAAAGACTTATCAGTGATTTGAAAAATATTTGAAAGGTGCAGGAATAGGTCAAGTGAAGGTAAGTCTGTAGAATCTCAAAAGTTACCTTGCCGCTTAGGAATTGACAGAAAAGGAAGAAAATGGCAGTGTTCCAAGTTCGATTCTCCATTCAATACGCTGTTGTAGTACGTGTCGAACGGACAGTAATGACTAAAATCTCCGATTCTGTCCTTATTAGGGTTGCTTTGGTCTTATCATTGCAGGGTTGTAGGATACCTTAACTTGTTACATACATGTAAAAATCTGATTTTTGAGGATTTTTTTTGATTTGTTGATTTAGCAAATCACTGAATGTGTTGTCTTTAAGTCATACTGATATAATTACTTGCACCTAAATACCATTCAAACACTGCAGCTAGTTTACCTGATTATAAGTGCGTTGAGAACTGAGAACAAGCTACATCTTAGCTAGTAGATACATACTAATGAGAAGGGAAAACCCATTCATTATTGGCTATAACAACATTCATTGTAGGTAAAAGTACTGCAGCTTTAAGTTAATTTAAATGTGAATACCATTCCTCTGTACACGTTAGAGTTTCAAAAGGCGGAATTTTGATCAATGAATCATGCCAATGGTTATACCCAATCTAATGTTTACTCTCGAATCAAGTTTCTTACTATTAGTTGGACTGAATTGGTGGCATAAATTTACCCCGACTGCACAATCAATGAGGTCAGACAGGATTGGAAAAGAGGGAGTCAGTTACCAATCAGTCCCCTTGAGGCTTAGTAAGACCCACAAATCAATTCATGGGGGGTCCATTCTATGCCCAGTCTTGTTTTTTACCAATCAGCTTGATTTTCTACCACAGGCTTACAGGATGGCTTAGAATAATCAAATCCACTCTACCAGCCTGTGATTTATCGAAACATTTAACAGTGCAAACATTGGCTATAGATTAATTGTCAATGTAAACTCATCACAAGGATCAAACCATTTCTCGCTCTAAAGAATTAAACTTCTTGTTTTGCATGATTTTACGAAAACATGGCACCGCACAAAATTATGTGGTTAAAGGCACTAAAGTGATTTTGCTAAATCAGAAAATCAAACGAGAGCATCAAGGATGTCTGTGGTACTCCAGAGGGTGGCGTTGATTTTGAGTTGTGCAATGAGGTGAAACAAACCAATTAAGTAACAATTCGCATATCCTACGTCCTTACTACATTTTTTCCACTTCAAAAAAACACGGAGCGGACCCTGTTTTTGATTTTTTGGGACAAATTGCCCCCTTGTCTAACAAGAAAAATAACGCTACCACCTTTTTAGCGGTGATAGCAGGTATGTAGTCTTTTTTTTTCCGAAAAAGGATGTTTGGCTCTGCTCTTTTTTCACGATATTAGGGCCTATAGCCCAGTGGAAAAATTTGTCATGTTACGGCCCAAACAAAAAAATAAAGTGGGTTCCCAGTAGTAGTCAAAAACCTAAATGTAAAATGCACTTTTTATTTTTAATTAAAAAAAAAATTTGGGCAAAGGGACTCCCAAAATTGCTCCAATTGGCTAACAAATTGGGCAAGTCAAGACAGTTGCCAAAATCATACTGATTTAAATAATTGATTTATAAAACAAAAATATTGATTTGGATCACTTGGTATCTTATAAATTGAACATTCTATCATCTGTTTTTGTCTTAACATGCAAATCTCCTCAGTAAATAAAGAAAAAACAACAAAATACAGTAAAATGGCTCAAATAAATGCAGGTGAGCCTTACTACTGGCAACAAACTGAATTCCCCTGCTGATTCGCCACTATGCCATCAACATTGGCTCCACCAACCATCACCTAACACATTGGATCCTGTATCCATCAGTTACCTGACTACCCCACCCATCAACAAGCCACTCCATCACACATGGAATATGGACGTTGTCCTCCTGTCAACCACTGATTTCAGTCTGCATCAACCAGGGGGGCAGGCAAAACGCTACAGAATAACTTAATATAGGTTAAAAAACATAATTTTTGCACCAATTATTGCTTAAGGTACGTGTATAGCAGGATTTAAACAGTAAAATATAGATGACATTGAGGATTACATTTAGGAAGGCTTGTGTATGGCCCATGGCCAGGGAGATTAGTAACAGAAATTATTTACAGTACACATTAACTGCTGTTTTCTCAACTTTATGACAACTTTGAAGAAAAATGATTTCTCCATTTGACATTCTCCCCATTTTTTTTATTCCAGGAGAAAATTGTAGAAGTAAAACTACAACCTCTGTTGACCTGCCAGTCAATAATGGTCATAATGCGTCAGAGTTATTAAAACCCTGATCTAGCGTTATTAAAGCTAAATGCATTTACATAGACATTCCCCCTCCTGTCAGCACAAACTTAACTCACCAAAAATAACCATTAAATAAAGGAAACTTACCACTGTAAACCAAAGTATATTCACTGACCTGGCAAACCAGTACTTACAAAGTTTTGTCAGTTCAGGATCTCCTGCAATTTTTTTTTTTTTTTTTCAATTTTGGCCGTCTGGCTTACTTATACCCGATTCATCTGATATGTGGACCCCGTACCCTTTGCAGAGGTTGAAAATTCAATGAGGCGAAGGGACTTCTGTAATCATGTATTTGTGAGGAATATCAAGGCCTGAAATTACCACTATGATGCGTTTCCATACATGATGAAATTGTATTTAGTGGCAGTTGAAGGGGTTTTATATGACCGGAGTTTCCTCCAAAATAATCCGGTGGGGCAAAGGGCATTTGAATTCTGTCATTTTCCCTCTCCGACGAATTAATAGGTCCAAAACTCCAGGGGGAAAAACGTAGCAACACGAATCGACTATAAATAAACCTGTACCGGGGGGGGGGGGGGGCTGATTGAGGCCAAAGAATGGGGTCTCCGACACTAGGGGTGTCAGAAAATTAAGAAAATAAGCTGCGATCTCCCTCAATTTCCCAGCTACTTTTTGAGGGGGTTTTGAAGAAAGAAAATTGGTTAGTCGAATGTGGCTTTGGACATGAAAAGTCGGGTCTCTGGAAATGGTCCTAAAATGGGGGCACTGGAACTGAAAAAGAGCCTGAAAATGAGGACTTATAAGTGGTAATAACATACTTCCTGCCAAGTGAGAATCCCCCCCCCCCCCCAACCTGTACCATTTTAATTGTTTTTGCTGTCATACCACATTTTGGATAAACATTTTTAATTTTTATGTACCACATTTTTACCATTTAACATTTATTTCCAATTCACACACAACAAGCAACAGCACACATGCAAAACACACACACACACAAATGTACACATACACAAATAGTCCTAATATGAATGATAGTGGCATTCAAGGAAAAAAAAAATAATTTTTTAGTTGTCATCAAAGAAAACTTTCTAAATTGAAGAGGGAACATACTCCATGTGTGGGACAAAATCATGTTATTTGCATACCTATACCTAGTTGTACAATTACTAGGGGCATTGCTATATGAAAGAACGCAGAGTGTCAGGGTCAACTATAGCCAAAAACAAAAACCACCCAGGCTACACATACCGTTATTCATCAATAAACGCACCAGGGGCGTTGCATTTTTCCAAAAGGGGGGGGTTTATTTGAGGGTCATTTGTTCCATTTAATTTACATTAAAAAAACGCGGCAGCACCCTCTGCGAGCTGCCAACTTTTATAAAATACCTTTCAGTACTCAGAAATCCGTTTTTGAGTTCCCGTATTTTTTTTGTGAGAGTTTCACCTTTTTCGCCAATATGACGCCCGACCGGTGGCCAAAATAATGTATGATCGCGGGTTGGGATGATACGTTGTTACCTTACCTGTTTCCCACGTGATGTTAGTCTACTTGTCGATCAACTCCAGAGATCATGCAGTGCAAAATCAGCTATCACATAAGGGACCGCCACATTACCAATGCATTTCAGCATTTGAGCTGTCTCTATCCTCTTTAAACATGTTTCTGCTCTGATTTCTTTTTTACTACCACTAAGTTTCTCTTAAAATATCACTTCCATAGTTGCACAATGGTACATGGCGACCATGTGATCGCACAGAGGAAATACTGCGCCGAAACGCTGTGAAACTACCATTTTGATGGCTGTACGGACTTGAATTACGTATTTGTTTACCAAGAGCTTCCAAGCAAACAACAAGGCTATTGACGATGTAATTACCGACCAAAGGTCAAAGGATATCGGGTCATTATTTATGTTCAATTGGGTCAAATATAGTCATGGCCAGACTAAGGACGACCAATTGCGCGTCTGAAGTAATTTGACAGTGCAGAACAACAGGTTCGAGCCCGTGACGAATAATCTGTGAACATTTTTAAAGCTTATTGAAACAGAAAGTTTCCTTACGTGAATATTGTGTTCCGTGGTGCGAAAAAAACGACTCAAATTGAACGGAATGTTTTGACATTTTAAAATTCATTATTTTGTTTGCACATGCCCTGCCCATTACTACACATTCAAACCAATCCCACAGTCGTACCGCGCTGATTGACAAAACCTTGACATACGCGTAATTGGTCGCCTAATTCTGTCCTGAAATAGAAGTCTATTACTGCAGCTGTATATCAATCAAGGTTCTAATCTTGATTAGTTTGCTCTCTTTAATCCATATTTTTAGGGGAATTCGGCAATTCCGTACTTCTTTATTTTTGCAACTTCAAACAATATTACAAATATAGAATATCCTACTACGTACCCGTTGGCGCTCAGCCTATATGGCAATGTACCGGTGCTCTTCAGAAAACAGGATATCAAAACATGCTTGTGTCCTTTCTAATATATGGCCGCGCACACAGAACGAAATTCGCTGAATATTTTACCACTCGCTATCTAATAGCTTATAATTTATTCCTTGCACAAAATATTTGCATTAAAAGATGCAGTTTTTTCAAATCTACACTTACAAAAGGGTATCTGTGCTGTATTTTAGCATTGTGTGACTTTGTTTGGTTTGGACAAATTGGGTGATATTCATGCCGAACCTTCGGCAACCAAAACGTGGGGGCGTTTCGTTGAGGGTTTTTATTTTTCATGTAAACCGTAGTGGGGGGCGTTTCTTTATAGGGGGCGTTTATTAGAGAATATCGGTAAGCACATGTGGTGTATAACTAATTACTGACCTTGATGTCCAAAAAGTGTTTCCCTGTTTCTTGGTAGAGACCTGACTAACATGCATTCAAAGAGTCGCCAGACTACTACAGTGAACCAAGAGTATTGACATGATTTAGTCTACCAAGAAATTGTTACAGTGGTTACAAGTGCTACACTTTCTGTGCATTTCTTGATAGTTTCCCTGTTCTTGGCGTGGTTAATGTATCCCAAGGCGGGTGAGTTTTTGGGCCCTATAGAACCCTTTTGCTCACTCTCCATATACTGTTTTGGGGTTTTCATACTGTGGAGTAATGGGAATAAGTTTGATGACAATAATTGATCTGATCTATCACCCAGCACTCTCTAATAGACTTACTTCGTAACCAAAAATCACCAAAAATAAGATTTTGGCATGTCTGTAACAGTATAGGTATCCTAACAAACCCTACAATGATAGGACCAGAAGCAACTAAATAAGGACATTCGGATATTTTGTTCATTAGTGGTCCATGATTACGGGAAACCCCAACTAATTCACATGACTACAAAAGTACCAACAACGGTGACTAATTGAATGGAGATTCCTATCTTTAACACCCGCTGTTTTCTTTCCTTTCTGGTCAATTCTTCGTTGGGAAAAACTAAAGGCCTTATCTTCCACTTTTAAGCTATTCCTCTGCAATTTTCTCAAATTTTTGACTCTTTCATCTAAATCACTGAGTATTGGAAATGTCAGTACAGGTTCGCCTACACTTATTTAGCAAAATTTGTTTTATGCAATGCCAGCTCTACATGTAGATCTATAAACATTGTTTAGAACCAATCTATTGTCACTTTCATCACTTTCACTTGTACAATGAAGTCATCAAAATTCAATCCACACACCATATTTTAAACTGTTCAATCTAGATTTACTAACTTTTTGCACATAGTGAGCATGATGCCATGATTCCAAATGTGTAATGGTTTCAAGAACAGCATGATGTGCCATTCTCCAGACAAGGAGGCTTGCATTTCTTTGTATGAAGCAGGATACATCATGTACACATTGTTGCCAAGAAAATAAGCTCCGTTGGGAATTTACCTTTCCTGATCATAAACAGCGGGAGTCAGAAGACCTTGAACAAAAAGGTCAAATGTGGTGACCAAGCACCAATGGAATTTATGAGAGAAAAGAAAGTATATACGCCCACAACACAACACTCAGAAATTGTCGAGTCACATGCATCTCCTGCACTTGCAGTTATGTGGTCCCTGGTCCATACATATGCCAAAGCTGAAAATTCCAACCATGCCACCCCAACAAGTCCAGCACGTGCAAAGGTTAAGCCAAAGGCCCACATCCCAGGCAATGGATAAACCTACATTTTGATCATGCAAAAGAATGTCTGTATACTGAGCTGGGAAAGGTATTTTGGTGATAGTTTTAGTCTCATGGAAATGCAAATTGCAAATTATGATAAAGCTTTATTATGGGGCCAGTACAAACAAACTTTCATAGGCTTAGTTTTAATTTCTTTTCCAAATATTCATCAATCTTCTTCCATCTTGGAGAAAAAATCAGTCCCCCTCAAGTGATGAAATATGTCTAAAAATTGCAACTGCCTGTCAAAGCAACATTGTTGACATGTTTTCATCCTAATGAATAGGCCGCTATCATTTTTTAAAAATACATGTATAAATTTGGGAAAAGCAAATGATTATGTAACTAGCGAATTAAGGGCAAAATTTGAAATTGGGATTGCGCTTGATGGTGGTTTGTGTCAAACATTAAAGGAACAGGGGGAGATTTTTTTGCTACCAGGCTTCTCTCAATTGGCACTTGAATCGGTTGTAGAACACCTTCTGAGAACGTTTTGAAAGTGTATTGGTCAACACAAAAAGAAAACCAAAACTATGTTTTTTGAACTTGCTGCCTATTGTAATCATCTCCATAGATGAGGCCAAAAAAATTGTCTCAGAAGAAATGTGACAAATGACAATGCGATGAGTTTGGGGTTTTTTTTTTAAGAACTAATGCGATTCAGGATTTTTTTTTATTGCATTTTGACCCACCACTTTTTTTTTCATTTTTTTGGCCACTTTGCAGCCAATTTTTCATATTTTTTTTAAAAATTTCAAATGCATAAAAAACCTAAAAAAATGGCATTCAAAGAACCATTTTAAACAAATGCGCGGTGTCTCTGAGACCAACTTTTCTTGGCCTAAGCAAGGCTTTCCATTTTCTGTCCGTGCACAACAGAAAATGCAAAATCATCATCTTAATGTTTCTTATTACTTAAAAATTGTGTATTTAGCTACATTCACACTTAAGGTGTGGTTTGTATACACATCTGTAATCTTATCCAGATATCAAAAAATTTGGTTCGAAAAAAAATTGGTGGCGCCTCCTTTCTGGAATGTCCTCATGTGACCATTTCTCTTTAAGATAACGAAAGGACTAATACAAAAACCATTGTGCGAGACACACATTAAATACTTACATGAACTGCGGGCATATTGGTTCCAATGAATTCTCAGTTCCACGCATAATATCATACAATTGATGCTCCAATGAGATAACTTCAGATGGTCAAATAGCTGGCTTACCATTTCTCTCCTGCTGGCAATGACAGAAAAATGACAAGTACCATTAGAAGTGGTGGCAAATCTCTTTTTTCGTCAAGCTTCTCAAAAACAAAACAAAACCACAAACATTGCAAATTACAATTTGCCACTCCCAAACAGAAATAGGCCTCACTGGACAAAAAAAAAAAATCAATTGATATGGTTCTTTTCCAATACAATTTGAGTATCTTTGAATTGCAAGGAGCTAGCTGACAGTGTTCAGTGGTCATTATTGACTTTCAGGATACATTAACAGTTATACTAAGCTATTCTTTTTACCATTCCTAAGCACAATGAAAACTACAGTAAATGGAACAAATGAAATACAAGAGTTACATCGTTTTGTGTGTGCCACATGAGTGTAAAAGTCATAGTTTTTATGTGTTAATAGGATTTGTGGGATCATTTGAATTATTGAGGTGAAATTTTCCAATGCTGGGCATTCTGTAATGGACTACGCCTCCTTTTCAGAGTAAAGCCTGGTAGTGGTAGGATTATGCAATTCCATCCTTTCTGAGGAGGTTATCTCATTCATAGCTTTTAGATCACAGATGCAAGACCCTGACTTGATATCCCAATTTTTTCAAGGGAAGTAGTTGTTGTTGTACACTTTGCCTTACATTTTCTGAGTCTTGCATTGGCAGTGACATGCATTCAGGTATGAGAACATGATAGGCAATACCTGCCTATCAATAGTCGCAGTTTTTAAACCCATGGGAAGTCCGAAGCCCTAAGATGTGATCTATGAACCCTGGATTATAATCCAAGTTGAATGTTATTTAGAGTACTACTGTAGGCCACTTCTTTTTTTTGGGAGCCCATTAAGAATGAACTCTAACCTTTGCCCTCGAGCAACTGCCCCCCTATTTTACTAACTCAAGAACTCCTTATCCCTGCTGACATTCTATCAGAATTCTCTGAGATAAGTCGAGGCTAACCCTAACCAATGCAAAACAATTATGTTAAAAAAAATAGACCAATTTAAAAGTCTCTATCACCTGAAACCCAAAATCCATCTCTTTTATTACTCAGCAACTCCGGGCAGACTTGTTCGTACAGCAGCCTTATACATTGTAGTAGGCAGAAGCACAAAACACATCTTTAAAGGGGGAACGGCAATTTTATATAAGTGTTCATCTTGATATAATGGTCTTCACCATACTTACACAAGACTCAAACTGTAGTAATGTAGGGTTCTACATGATGTTAATACTGATGTTCAGGGCAAACTGTTGATACTAATTACGACAAACAATGCAAGCTATTGGGCAATGAAAAGTCACTCCGTTTTAACATTTCCTGCCGCAATCTTTTTGCCAAACACTAGCAATTTTCTTGATTTTATGGTACATGTAATGTTTTAATGAAATTTTAAGAAATATTGATATGGAGTATTGCAAATTAAATCCAATGCAATGATCTGAAGGGTTTTGAGGCATTGCTTTAAAGAATTGTACCTTGTGAGGCTTTGATTGCCTGTTTATTAGACACCAAGAGTAGCAACCAATATAAAAATGTTTAATAAAAAAAAAAATTTCCAGCTCAGGAAGACTACAATGCTCCGAATCACACATTTTTGTTTTGATCCTCTAGAAAGGTCCCAAAAATTTAATACTTTCATGGAGTTTCCCACACAGGATATAATCTAATATGGATTATGAAATGGCTATTATCCTTTAAGTGAAACAAGTCCGAAAAGCAACGATAGCAAAATTAGCACCAGCCACAAAGAAGAGTCAAATACCATTTATTAAATTAATTTGATAATTTTAATAGGACAGGAGGATTCTTAGGATACAAATCACATGATGCACCGAAAAACTTTAGCTGCTTTTCTTTATGTCACTCATATACCATTCAAAGCTCCTAATATATTCTTCATAAAAATGATTGAACAATGAACTTCTCCAACAATAATGTAGGGAACAAGAACGACCAGTCCCAAACTACATGTCGCTCGGTCATCTACCATAGCACCATAAGTTTCGTTTCAATTGGACTTAAGCGCAATTTGCCATTTCCAGCCTATTTTCTCCCTTTGCCCTCGCGCCCTTTCCCCTTACTATGACTTTGCTGCCTTCTTCCCCTTTGCCTGACGGTTCCCCTGGTGTCTCCCTCTGCCCCCCCCCGCCACCCTGGTGCTTGCCCTTTGCCCTTTCCCCCCCTTACAAGATGGACAAAAAACCAGCATGTGCCATACTCAAAGTTTTACAAAGACACACATGCAGCCATATACTCAGGACAATCCAAAAGTACAAATTGGGGACTTTTAACTGAACTGACGATTAGCAACTTGAGTATGATTGATATTTCATTTGTTTTATTTTTTTTTCATTCATTTTACCTTTCTTATTTCATTATTGGGCAATAGTTCCATGTACCCCCTTTGAGATTCTTACATGTAAGGTCAAATAAAAAAGCCTGTATCAAAAAATCAATGCAAAATATTTTTGGGGATGTTACTTGACAAAAGTGTGTAGGTGTTACTGCATTTTGGACCACTTTTTGCACTTTTTCGGCTGAACTTTTTGAATTTTCAGGTGAGCAAGTGAGTTTAACAACCCTAAAAAATTAACACTCAAAAAGCAATTTTAAATGCAATCACTGGTTTCATGTACATAGTCAGAGGGCTACATATGATATCAAACTCTTATCCGTTATTGACAAGACAACCCAAGTAACAAGCTTAGATAAATGTATTTAAAAGTTTAAGAAATAAACTTCGTTTAGTTATTTTTTAAAATGTCAAGTAGGGTCAACTGTTGTTGGCCAGATGTCAATACAAACATGCATTGGGAACAAGCTTGTACAAAGTAATTTGTTTCCCAAAATATTGACATGTCAGCCAACATGGAACGAACTGTATAAAACACAGGTTAAAAATGGACTCCAAGTCCCTTTAAACTTGTAGAAAAAGGGATGGATTGACATACATGTTCCTGCCATAATAGCCACCAAAAGAACCTGAATGGTGGTCCCTAGGTCTGTGTAATATGAGGTTATTTGTTTATTGAATGCAGTGCGATGCTGACAAATGAAAGGGCTACTTGTTCTGTGTTTACATATGCAGTGTATTGATTATAAGGATTACAACACAAAAAACTGTTACATGCCCATACACTGCCAAAAAGAAAGGAGACTGGGGCGTAACCATAGATGTGTTCACCCGCTCATTGCCTATCCTTTGACCTGTTTGCCACAAAGTGCTTCCAACTTTTTAAGTTATCATTTTATAGCCATGTTAGTGCCAACATTGGGACATTGGACAGGAAAACACCTCATTTCTTTCTGCATTACTATTCCTAAGCCACGATTAATTATTTAAAAAAAAATAGATTTGAAACAAAAACACTGCATGCATGAATAATCCATACAAATTCAGTTCTGCAGGTGGTGTCCCAACCAAGGAGACCAGTTTCTGTTAGTTTTTGCATCCATTGCAGCTAGTATTTGTCATATGATTTTAAAGGTTAATCACACATCATTTCATTGGCAGAATTAAACACAAAAGACATCAACAAAGGCTGTAACAGCCAAGGATTTCTGGAGCGCCTGGAAACCGCCCCAACTGCAAAGTTGTTAGCATTAATGCATTATAGAGTAAAATCGAATGCGAGTCAGACTCACCGGACGGCAATAGAAAACAACTACATCATCTTTACTTTTCACAATGATGTTTTCACATGCCTGTAGGAACCTTTTCAAAATATACTCATTAGAATTATGACAACTTGCATGGTTACATGTTTATGAGAGTTAAATATACATACATTGGCATTTCAAAATGACATACCATGACAGCAATTTGTCATTTAAGAATATTGTGACTTGGCAATTGTTGTCAAGATCTTATGTGTATAAATAGCATAAGTGACGAAGGGGTGGTATTAAACTCCTTTTTACCACAATGGAGCCTTATCAATGGCTCCATGGTGACACATTTGAGTCACCTGTGTAAATCAATGCCTGAAGAAAGTCATGCTTCATCAAAATCTAAGCAAGAATAAATGCAGAAGTTATTATATTAACTATAATTTGAAAATGGACAAAAAAAAAACAATGGGGGATGCAGGCGAATTAAACCGTTTGCAAATTGCGCCAATTGATTCATTTTACCATGCAAAATGTTTTCACTTCGCCGGAATGTTATGTGAGAACAAGTTGGATTTATCAAATGTGAAAGTTAGTGCCAAAAACATTCAATTGTGTTTTTAATACAGGAGTTATACAACGTATTTTTTTATTTCAAAAATACTCTGCTTGTACCAAAATCCTGGTAAAAACTGTTAAGAAAAAATTTTTAATTATTTATCTTTAAATTCAGTCGTAGGAGTTAATTATTTTAAAATTACCCTGTAGAAACTTTACCCCCCTCCTGTGGAAATTGCCGACATTTTCCAGGGGGAATGTGGCTAAAGACTTCTAAAATGTCACTTTAAAGTCAATCAATAGTCAAACTTTACTTGCCACGGTTGTCCGGAATTGAGGATTTTGACTTAACTATGGTACATGTTATGAGAGTAAAATCCATAACATTGGCATTTCAAAATGACATGCACCAAACAGCCAATTTTCATTTAAGAACTATTGTCACTTGGCAATTGTGTCAGATCTTATGGTGTATAAATAGCATTAGTGACGAATGGGGTGGTAGTAAACTCCTTTTTACACAAGGGAGCCTTATCAATGGCTCCATGGTGACATGTGAGTAACCCGTGTAAATCAGGACCTGAAGAAAAGGTCACTGCTTCATTCAAACTCTAAGCAGAATAAATGCAGAAGTTATGATAAACTATAATTTTGAAATGACAAAAAAAAAAAACACTGGGTGGGGCATGGGTATTAACCGTTTGGCAAATGCCGCCAATTGATCATTTTACCATGCAAAATGTTTTCACTTCTGCCGGAAATGTTATGTGAGAACAAGTTGGATTTATCAAATGTGAAAGTTAAGTGCCAAAAACATTCATTGTGTTTGTATTAGACAATTTTTATACACGGATTTTTTATTGAAAAATACTTGGCTTGTAACAAAATCATGGTACAAACTTTAATACAAAAATTTTTAATATTTCTTCTTTAACATTCAGCGGTAGGATTTAAAATTATTTTAAAACAGTACACCTGTGGAACTTTACCCCCCCTCCTGTGGAAATTGCCGACCATTTTCCAGAGGGACATGTGGGCTAAAGACCTTCTAAAAGGTACTTAAAGTCAAATCAATCGTCAAACTTTACTTGCCAAAGGTTAGTCACGGAATTGAGGGTTTGGACTTAATGGGTTAACAGTTATGAGAGTATATACATACCATTGCATTTCAAAATGACATTCACCATAACAGCCAATTTTCATTTAAGAACATATTGTGCACTTGGCAATTGTTGTCAAGATCTTATGTGTATAAATAGCATAAGTGCGAATGGGTGGTATTTAAGCTCCTTTTTACCACAAGGGAGCATTATCAATGGCCCATGGGAAAACATGTTGAGTAACCCTGTGTAAATCAATGACCTGAAGAAAGTCACTGCTTCATCAAACCTCTAAGCAGAATAACTGCAGAAGCTAATTTAACTATAATTTGACATGCCAAAAAAAAACAATGGTGATGATGGCGTATTAAACCGTTTGCAAATTGCCGCCAATTGATTCATTTTACCATCAACATGTTTCACTTCGCCGAGAAAGTTATGTGAGGAACGAGTTGGATGATCAAATGTGAAAGTTAGTGCCCAAAAACTATTCAATTGTGTTTTTTATTATACAAGTTTATACACCGTATTTTTTTATTTCAAAAATACTCTGCTTGTACCCAAAAATCCTGCGTACAAACTGTTATACAATTTTTAATTATTTATTATTTAACATTCAGTCGGTAGGATTTATTGTACAAAAAAAATGTCATGGTTGCCAGCTACACTATCAATAAGGGCTTCGATTTTTTTTAGTGTCATAAAAAAAAGTGTTGCATACAGTTGCTGTGGCTATTACAGGTTGGTTCATTTTAGATGTGTAAATATTTTGTCGTTAACATACCGTAGCAAAAAAATTACACATATTTTCAGTCCAAAACAAAAAATTAAGCAAGAACGAGATATTAAAGATCTTGATTTTTTGCCATAAATATTTGCCATATTGAAAGGGCAGTACAACATTTCTATGACCGGATTACGCCATTTTCTGAGTATATTTGGATATAAAAGCATGATACTTTCACAACGCTGCACAAGCACATTTTTTAACTTAGTACTATATCCAACATACACTAAAATTTAAATAGAAAAAAAATATTTATGTAAGAGTGCAAAGCTACCTAGAGACATTTCGAACATTAATTGTAAGAGAACGATGGGCACCTCAATTTTATGATAAGCCAGGCTCAGAGCATTGAATCACATGGTCATTAATTCTACAGTGCCGAAATAAATTTTATTATGAATGGTTTTTAGTACCATATGCTAACCAGCAAATTTATACTGAAATTGTAGTAATAGAAACGGATGAAAGAGCCGGAGTAATTGCAAAAAAAATATGCCAAGTGAAAAAATGTTAAAGCAATTGGTATATACGGGTCCCCACATTCTATTTTAAAGCATCTCGAAACAACAAAATAAGGCTAGCCAATGATACGAGGTTGTTAAAGTGTCAGTAAAGAAACATTAAAAAATTTATAATTTACCAACTACCTGATATGGAAATAGTGTATTTGTGTTGAAATCTCGCTTAGCATGCCCATCTCTGGTAAATTCATAACTTGGTGCTGCATTTAGGGTAGAGGGTAGTGGTGGCTGTTGTGTGAACCACTTTGCTGGTAGGGAGGTACTGCGATGAAATTTAGGGGCCGAATAAAAGGGTTGGAGGGCACGGGCTTTAGTGGTGAAAAGGGATCATTGGGTAGCCTGTCCAGGCATTATTCATTGGGGGCATGATCTTCGCTGTGGTAGCATATTAGTATTTGTGGCTGGTGTGGGGGTGACACCACAGTACCCATGGGTTATCTGCATGCCGGCGGCCGCAGCAGCTTGCTGTTGATGGGGGAACTCCATGTTGTAGATGCTGCTGCTGCTGTTGTTGCTGTTGAGATTCCAGCTTGTCGAATCCTGTTTATGCTTGGGTAGAAATAGATTCCCCGCTTGTGCTAATGTTGGGCCTGGTTGCTGCCAGTGGCTGTGGGTCATGGTTGTAGGGACAGGTTTGTTGTTGAGCATGTTGAGGGGTCTGCATGAGGCGGTAGACTACGCGTTGTTGTTGATGCAATGCGCTGAGCAGGTGTCGGCGACGGTAATGTGGGCTGAATAACGGCGATGAGTTGAGCGGAAAGTTCTGAAATTGCATGCCATTTACATGATCATTGCTGTCAACCCTGGAAAAAATTTCTCAGCAGTTTCCAGCCAGTTGACCATAAACTAGGCGTACTGAATCACTAGTGGTAGGGGCAGAATTGACCCCAATATTTGTGCCTTGGGCTTCGTGGTTGTATGGCGAGCGCTTTGTGTACAGACCCCCCCCCCCCCCCCCGGTGAACTTGTCAGCTGGACATTCGGCGCCGAGTCCAACGGGGCTTTGTTTTGTCAGGAACTGTTAGCGGGCTAGACCCGCCGGACTTTGATTTTGAACCTGGGGAGAGGTCTGAACTATCTGGGCTCAAGTCGGCGGGATTGGTGAAAGCTGCTGAAAAAGTTGCTGCTTGCCTGCAATTATCCATCAGCATGTCATCTTGCTGTAGGAGACTAAAGAGAAAACAAAGACACAGTGCTCAAAAAATGTCGGGTACAATTCTAGTGGTGGACAAAGCCGGTGTTGCCCGAATGCTCATCAATGCCGATATCCCCCATCAGGTGCACATGAGAAGAACAGAATCAGTACGTTGGATTTGGTCAAAACGTTGTTTTTCGATGATTTTTAAAGACAAATTCCTGCGTTGTTCAGGCCGGCGAATACTCCAACGTGAGACCGCGCCGGTTCATTTACGTTCATCAACAACCAGCAGTGCTACAGCTGCAAAATTATGCGTGTTGACCAAATCCGTAACCTTTTTCTGTTTCGCGGTACCCACTTGGTTACGTAATGAGCAGTGTGAATGAGGCAAACAATATTTTGCTTCCTACAAAGTGTAATTTCAAGCTGACATTGTTTAACTGATGCAGATGTTCAAATATACTTAAAATGTCTTCATAAATGAATTTAGTTCACCAAGAAAAACTCCAAGAGGAAAAATAATCGTATGTGTATGTGTTTCTTGGATGCCGGTAATTGATAGGGTATCTGGAAACTATTGGTCACGAGCACCGGTAGGTCACAGGTGAATCGCGCGATGGCGCTAGTCAAAATAGTCTGCTGGCATTTTTTCTCAATTTTTTTCATCTCAGAAAAGTTTTTCACAGTTCGCGCGCCGTTCGCGTGTCAGAAACTTTTCATTGTTCCTGGATCCTTTGTCACCCCGTCTTTTAATGAGTGAATGAAACCGCCTCAATAACTAATTGCCTGAGGTGGTCTTGAAAGTCGATTTGAACAATAACATTGCTCAGAATCGTTTTAACATGGAAATAGGCCTCTGCATTGCTTAAATTTAATAAATCATTATTTTTGTTTACATTTTTGTAAATTATCTCTTGCAAGTGTTTTGGAAAATATTCATATTCATCTATACAAATCTGTAATTTTTGTGGCAGGTCATTTAATTATTGTAATATATAAACGTTTGAGGAACTTTTAAAGCAATGACGTTTTATTTCTGGAGAAATATGAAAAAAAAACATTTTCTCAGATTTTGATTTAAAATGAAAGATTGTGCCTTAAAAATGCAAACAAACAACCAAAAAAATACAAAACAAAATGACAAAAACAAACACAAAGAAACAAAACAAAAACAACAACAAAACACAAACAAGCAAGAACAAAACAAAAACACAAACAAACACATTTTTTTTTAAATGAAAATTCAGTGCAATATTTACAATATTTTGTATTTTATCATTTGTGTTGTGCTTTGCCTCAGTGAGTCGGAGGAATCACATCCTTTGGATGACAGCGGTTTCTTGCTCATGATTTCCTCCTGGCTATCTCACTGAGGCAATCTTAATTTTAATTTTTATATTTCTTTTTCTTGATATGTCTGTAGGCCTATATTGTTCAATTTTGATGTTCTCAGCCGAATATGTAAATAAAAAAAAAATAAATAAAAGACAAAACAATGTGGAAATTGATGAAAAATCATCTTTTACCCATATATACCGTGTACAGAAAGTATTGTCGCCCCTTCACTTACTACATAATTAACATGGGAAACGAAACCAATAGTGTGTACAAATGATGAAGTATTGTTGATGAACTGACTTTGTAATACTCTTGGAACATTTTGGAATTATTATTTGAAATTATTTGACCCTTGGAGGTCATGACCTTTGACATCCGGTCAGTCCAATAGGAATCATCCATTTTTTGCAGAGTTTCATTTGGGATATCTTTCCATGAGTGTTTCACCCTTGTTGTAAACTATGGGGACATTTTTTAGTAAGGAGGGCATACACATCATCATTCAACATTATTCTCTCAACTTATTTGCTTATTTTCTTCTTATAGTGCTCTCTTCTTCCCCTCCTTATCTGCCATTTTAAATACCCAGCAAGGTTTGTGAATATCAAAAACACTGCAAAATATTATTTAAAGTGCTACTCTCTATGTACACATCAACAGTGCAAACAGCATTTATCAGCCCTTGGGCTATATATAGCATATGGCCCTAAAGCACTTGCCTTTCTGAAATAATTTTCCCATCTCTATATATAAGTCAGGGAAGAAGGTCATAGGGGGCGACAATACTTTCTGTACACCGTATACGACTGGGTTAAGTTAAAACAGATGTCATGTTTAATTATAAGGAGAGAGAGAGAGAGAGAGAGAGAGAGAGAGAGGGAGGGAGGGAGGAGGGTAGGGAGGGAGGGAGGGAGGGAGGGAGGGAGGGAGGGAGGGAGGGAGGGAGGGAGAGAGACAGAGAGAGAGAGAGAGAGAGAGAGAGAGAGAGAGATTTAGGCCTATAAAAATGATAGCCTAAACATATGGGCAATGACCGAGACAATGTAGGAAAAAAGAAAGAAAGAAGGATTAGGGCCTTCAGGACGAAAAGCATTTAATAAAATCAAAATAATATCAAACCCGATTCGGCATATAGGGGACTGAACTGGATGCGCTATATTCAGTATTTTTTCTATTTTTTATTTTTATAGCTTGCCCATATTTGTATTATACCTGATTTGTATACGTCTTCAGATTTCAGCAATGAACCTTTTTGATGAAATTAAAAGAGGACGAGGAGGGAGAAGAGAAAGTACAGCTTGGACTTGGAGACATGCTTGAAAATTTAAGGGAACAGTAAAAAAGACGACAAAAAGCTTAGGTCCATTTCATAATTGCTTTGTTCGTATCCTTCACCTATCGTCTACGTACATGTTAATTGTATCAGTTGAAATGTTTCTACTCATAAAACTAGAAAAGGCAAACAAAGAGACTTTTGATAATCACATGTTGGACCAGCTGGTACTTTTTATACAGGCCTATAGGCCCTAGTTGATTTTCGATACCAAATCCAAAAGTTGTTGTATTCTTGCATAGCACTTCAACAATGACGCAAACAATAAGTTGCTGATTTGGGTCATTAGGCAATAATGAACCAAGGGATTCCCCGACCCTTGACGATCTGTTTCTGGTCCGTGGCACGCGAGTAGGACAATGAGTTGACCGCAAAACTCTCACTCAAAGACAACAGAAGAAAAAAACAAAGAAAACCGCAGGTCAAGAGACACGACGTGGTGTGACCTGGCGATTGCTAAGTGCACATAACAAGGCCATATATGGAGAAATGGCTATATACTTTTGAGATATAACATATTTCCTTGTAATTGTGTATTTTAATAGTGTCAGATTTGCAGTGTTCAAAGTATTTAATCAAACATGAGTCTGTAGCCCTATTTAATATAGCGATGTTGGTATTCTCTTGAATAAGAACTCCAGTTTTAAGCCAGAACAATTATTGAACATAATATTTTCGCTGTCAGTTTTCTAATTCAGGCAAATAAAATAAAGAGGGGGTGGGGAAATAAAATGAGAAGTCATGCCCTCCCCTACTTCAAATATTTGATATGAAAACAAAAGGTGATTTTGATTTGCTTTCTCATTTGCTCCAATACAATATTAGAAGTTTCACAACTTTCGTTGCAAAGAAATTAATAATAATTCTCAGCTTAAAGGTCCATGGCCCGATCGCTAATAGCCTCGTCCCCTGAAGCCCCAGATTTTACCGGAAGTGGTCAACATTTTGGTATCAGAAGAAAGCTACTATTTTTCTCATTTCCCCTGTGAAATCTTAGAGCCAGAGGATGTTTGGTTTGGAAATTATGAGCGAAAATGTGGCCCATTTTGGTCGACCAATATTAATTTTACACAGTACTCTATGGGGCTTACAAAATCACGTTTTTAGCTCTCGCATCAAAACTGATTGAAATATCGGCGCGAAACTTTACAGATGGGGTTTTGGAGTGAAGGCCAATCTATCAAGATGAAAACTTCATATCCTTAAATCGGGCCATCCCCCTTTAATCATTTTTTGAATTGGATAATTTTATGGAAGCTTCACATCAGTGCAAAAATCAGGGCTTTAATTCAATTTTTGCAGGGAGGACATTTTCAGAAAAATGCGTCCCAACTTTCTTTGTAAACCGAGTTTCATAGCAAATTTAGAGTGCCGAAACATAGTCTATATAAAGTGATTTAGTAAGTCCTTCTCGATCTTCCACCGATTAGGACAGCATGCAGACATGACAAGTTCAAAATGAAGTTCAGGGTTTCTTTGTCAACATAAAAATTGAAATTTCTTTGGTTATTTATTTATTTATTTATTTATTTATTTATTTATTTATTTATTTATTTATTTATTTATTTATTTATTTATTTATTTATTTATTTATTTATTATTAAATCAAACAATTTTTTTTTATAATTCTCCACTGTCTGATCCTATTTTTCTTTATTTGGACTGGCGGTACAAGACAGGGACGGATCTTTGAGGAACACCTCTCACCACTTTGACTATGAGTTTCCGCATTTTGCTTAATATAGGCCTACTAATAAACCAACTACGGACTGATAATCATTTTTGTTTTCAAATTGATAAACCTAGTTCCCCGCATATTTTTTAGAAAATTTTCCACTGTCACCCAAGGCCCTTATTCTGGGAGGAAATTTTGAACAATTTCACGTGTATTTTTATAAATTTTTTCAAATTTTCACCCAAAGACCCAATTTTTGGTGAAATATTTGCAAATTTGTCTCTCACCCAAAGACCACTATTTTTTAGTCCTCTGTCACCGAATGCCCCTGGGTTAGGAAGCGCGAGCCTTAGGCCTATACACCCATACTCATATATGTGAGTGCCCCGTGAATTTTCAATTGATAAATCCAGGCGCAGGCTTCGCAGCATGTTGTCCAAACACTCTAAACCTATTTTTTATCCACCTAATTGCTGATATTCCTTATTTAGGCTTATCAATTTGAAAAAAAACCTCAGTTTGTCGGATTGAAAACTAGATTTATTTAAAAACATAATACCAAGTGGCAAGTGATAAACCTAACTAAAATCTTATAGTGTGGGTTGGTGTGTATTCCCGTAGGATTTTCATGCTAAAATTTATTTTGTTGCTGTTTGGTTTTCAATAGGGCCTAAACTGTCAGAAAATGATCGGGTGCAAATTTCAGACCCCTGCCCCCTTCTTCAAGGGGGGAAATGTTAGTACAGGGAAAAATTTAAATTCGAGTCAAATTGTGTTTTAATTTACACAAACGCGTTCGTCTCCTCATAAGGATTAGAAAAAGTATACATTTGCCTAGGTTCCAATCTTTAGTTAAAGCGGTATAGCCCCATATTGGTTCAAGGTCACCCTGGGGGGTTAATGCTCCGATGTTGTTGAAAGTGGTGTCAAATCATTCCTTGTGTCATACTGAAACAGGAAATGCAATTTAACTGATTTGGTGATATCCCCATTGCAACATCCAGGGAAACTTTTGGTGACCCCCCATAGACCATGAAGACCCTTGTGACATTTTGCTATGTGATTAGCCAACCAAATGTCACACACTGTAAAATAATACATTTTTTGATCCTGTGAGACAATCAACCAGTTTCAACAAAATCTGAGCATTGGGTAAATTTTACCCCAGGATGACCTTGAACCATTAAGGGGCTATAGCGCTTTAACTAAAGGTCGGAACCTTGGCAAATATATACTTTTTTCTAATCCTTATAAGGAGACGAACATGTTAATTACATTAAAACCCAATTTGACTCAATTGTAATTTTTTCCCTGTAGTAACATTTTCCCTCTTGAGGAAGGGGGGGGGGCAGTCCGAAAATTTGCATCCCATCCTATTTCTGACTGTCTGGTTCCTATTGAATGAAAACAGCAAGAAAATCAACTTTAGCACCAAAATCCTACGGGAACTGTTTCATTGACATACCAAAACCACACTATTATGAAAGCTGGAACATTCCTAAAAAAGAATCATTTAAAGTTCAGTCCCCCCTCCAATAATATCACTCCAATTGCTGATGTTTTTAAGCCTAGTTTATCGATTAAAAAAACACTGAGTTAGGTCTATCAATTTGAAAAAAAAACTCGGTTTGTCGGATTGAAAATTAGATTTATTTAAAAAACATAATACAAGTGATAGACCTACTACTAAACATCTAAAATGAAAGCTGGACCATTCCTAAAAAAGAATCGGTTAAAGTTTAGCCCCCCCCCTCAAAAAAAAAAATAATAATTTTTGATTGTATATTTTTTGGGACAGTCTGTATGTACGCATGTTCAAGGTGGGTAGGGGTATTGTTGGTCTCTACGAACCCCACCCCTTGACCACCAAATAGCTTTGTGTACTGTTGCCGAAATAGCTCTTGTCATTGCGGAAATGGAGCTAAATGGGGAAGTCGCGTGATTGATAGTTTGTCAATACATGGAGGGCTTACATTTTTGGAAGGGGTGTATCTGTAACGAAAACAATTGGCGAATCTCTTATTAACAATTTACTGTACGTTGCTAGCTAGAATTACATGTCTTCTAGTTGTATTTAATTTTAATGTAATATTTTGATTAGAAATGGTTTGGACGAAAGTAGAGGAGAAATACTTGTTTATCTACCACGTTTAATTGATATTGAAGTCCCTTACTCTTGGAAATGGATCAATCCTCTCCGCCATCTTACCCTAAAAAAAATTTACTATATGCTAGGCAACGGTAAAAAATGTCGATATTTGTGATCATATCAACTTATAAGCGCTATGTAAGCCACTCTTGTAGCTTACTGTTTGTAAATCTCAATGTTTGTCTATATTTGTTTTCTCCCGTACATAGAAATGCCTTAAGATAGACCTCTAAAAAGATGATGGTCGATGGGTTTAAAATTCTGCCACTCCTTGTGAACTTTCACATGCATTGACATATTATGTACACCGCCACCGGTCATGATGATTGTGGTGTGCGCGGGAGTCACTCATTGTCATGATTGTTATACAGTATCGGCTGTCTCCATCAATCAGAATTAGAACATGTAACATGCTTAACTAGTAATATAAGCACAGGCACTCTTATGCCTTGTTATTATTCCGTTCAGAACCAGACCTCGAGTGCTCGCGCACAACAACAAGGTCTGTTAGAATATACAGTTCTGATTAGTACAGGGAACCTTACGTCGTTTGTTTGACATTGGTGTCGGCACGACGTAAGGCCAATAATGCATTCCATTGAAGCCGTAGCAGTCACGCACATGATAACCTCCTGTACTTGCCGACGCCGTGCTGCGTCGGAAGTCCATTACACTAAGAAAAAGGACCCTAATGGCCGCAGTATTTTATCATGCACCTACTTGAACTTGTTATTTATCTCCTCCTGCAATTCTGTTTTCCTTCGATGAAAATAATATTAAGTCTGTATTTTGGAAATATTCTTGTCGGGATTCGTGCTAACCGATTGACTTATGTAATCTTTCTACAGAATGATGGTTATTGAGAAGATTGATATGACCTCGGCCTGACATGCCTGAAAATTTCAGTATGACTCCGTTGTACTAAGTTTCTGTTGCTATCCACTAGGAAGCGAAGGACGCTTTCGAACCTAACACCTTAGATGAGACTATCGCTTCTTCCTACCTACCCAGCTTGAATAATCTCAGTCGTTAGAGCGTGTGCATGTATACTAAGGTCCCGGTTCGAACCGGCCAAGCGCACATGGGATTTTGTTTTCAACCCTATCGTGCACTGTCATCTCCAGGAAAGATTAATAATATATACATCCTTGTCTACCTGGAGACTAAGTAGTTTAAATATCAAAACAATATACTCGTATATGTTAAATATACAGTTCTGATTAGTACAGGGGAACCTTACGTCGTTTTTTTTTTTTGACATTGCGTGGTCGGCACCGGACCGTCGTAAAGGCCAATAATGCATTACATTGAAAAAGCGTTGTAGCAGTCACGCACTGATAGACTCATGGACCTGGCCGACGCAAGTGTGCGTCGGGAAGTCAATTACACTGAAGAAAAATGACCTACTGGCCGCTAGTATTTATCAGCACCTACTTGTACGTGGTATTTATCCCTGCAATTCCTGTTTCTTCGATGAAAATAAATATTAAGTCTGTATTTTGGAAGCTATTTTGTCGGGATTAGTCTACACGATTGGACTTATTAAGTCGTTTTATACTAGAAGAGGGTTGATTTGGGATAGATTGATAATGACTCGTATGACATGCCTGAAATTTGTGTCATGTGACTCCGTCTTATACAGTTATGATGCTATCCACTAGGAAAGCGAAGGACGCCTTTCGAAAACCTAACACCTATAGATGATATCTATAGCACTTCTACCGACCCAGCTGATAGCTAAGTCGGTGCGTTTAGAGCGTCGGGAAAGTGTAATACGAAGGGTTCCACGGTTCGAATCCGGCAAGCGCACATGGGTTTTTTTTTCAACACTACGTGCAATTGACATCTCCAGGAAAGATTAATAATATATAAAATCCTGGCTTACCTGGAGAACTAAGTAGTTTAAATTTCAAAAACAAATATAATGTATATGTTTAAATATTACAGTTATGATGCTATCGCTATGAAAGCGAAGGACGCCTTCCGAACCTAAACACTATAGATGATATCTCTCGCTATTCTAACGACCCAGTTGATAGCCAGTCGGGTTAGAGCGTCGTGCATGCAATACGAAGGTCCCGGTTCGAACCGGCCCAGCGCACATGGGTTTTTTTTCCAACACTATCGTGGGGGCGCTGGCCATCTCCAGGTAAAGATTATAAGAATATACATCCTTGTGCTCCCTGGCGAACTAAGTAGTTTAAATTTCAGCACAGTTCTTGGAATAAGTGTATTCAAAATGCTTTAGTATTTCAATACCGTACAAATGAATAGGCTTCGAGAATTTTTTTTACCCACAGCCTATCCCCCCATTCCCCCTATATTTGAAGCATTTGGCCCCGAACCGGAATTCTATAAATACCTAGTCAAGATACACACGGCCGCTGTGTATGTAGCGTCCCGGTTGTTAGCTTGCCGGCAATCCGTGTATTAGTGAAGCCTCACTGCCTGAGGCTCCATAAACGGCAAAAGCTGTCCCTGCGGCCGTGTATGATGTCCACATGACCCGACAGCCGTGTATGAATGTCACATAACCAGACAGCCATGTAATGACTGTCACATAACCCGGCGCGGATATGAACGGAAAGAATTAGTATTCCCTACAAATTTGGAAACCCTTTTTTTTTTAAAACCGCATTTAAAGGTTGCCAAATTTAAGTGGTGGCAGAATACTAAATCAATCCCATATGAACTACTGGTTAGCACACAGGGAGGTACTTTTGAGATAAAAAGGTTAAACACTGACCTTTTATTATTTGGAACATGGGAAATATGTGTGCTACATGATTAAACTGGGTCATACCACGTCATGTTATTTCACTTGCGGGTTAGGACACGGGGTAGTTTTGAGCAAACAAAATATTCGGAAAGTTACGTTTCCTTAGTTAGAAATGGGAAATCCATGAGCTCCAGGATATGATGGGAACTTAGTAATTTAAAAATGTTAATAATCCTGAAATGTTTTGCACAGTGTGGGTGTAGTCCAAACTTCAGTATTAACGGGTAATTCCAAATACTGGCGTTTGGTGATTGTCACATTTCCCTGAGTGGTTATTTCACTGGTGTGGGTTGCGGTGGTGTTGCTATAGTGTATCACTTCTTCGCTGATCGTTCTGTTTCAGTTGTTGCTTTCCGTTTCAGTGATCGCTCCCGTCTCGACTCCTGTCTAGCGGGAGCCCGCACGAAGCGCGAGCCTCCCGCTAGTGTCCTTTACATGTTGTCATTACGAATGTTGAAGTTTGCAAATTACCTAATACATTTCACAGTCCCCCTACCTCAACTTCGTCCGATCTCAATTCACTCCAAATGAGCGATATATCCCTACTTTCACTTACCAATCACAACTTTATATGTCTATATACGCGATGACATGGTGAAAAAACTTCAAAAGATTAGAAATTAAAATGTGACGGAATTGCGACTAC
>JAMKCH010002481.1:0-37028 GCA_023653785.1 Ophioderma brevispina
CCATCACCATTGCTATCCAATTCTTCGGAAGAGGAATGTTTGAGTCCCAATATTATTTGGTTTCTATGCAGTGGATGAGTGCCTCTTTTGAAATGGTCGTCATCTGAAAGATGAGATTTGTAGAAGTTTGTAGATTTGACTGCTGCCTCCTGTTGTAAAATGGAGTTACAAGTGGCGGTGGGCATCTTGGGACCACCCTGAAACATCTGAATCTTGACTTGACAGATGGAGGATTGTATTCCTCATCCTTCTTGGCTATCCATTGTCTGTATGCACTAGTCCTTTCTTCAGGCTCACTTACACATACATTTGGAACGTTTTGGATGATTTATCACAGCTGGACAGATCTTGAGGGTTTCCTAGGAATGGAAGATGCTTGATGTCAGGGTGAATGGACTCTCATTGATGCAGCCACTGCCACTTTTGCAAATCTGCATTGCCTCCAACCACCACCTCCTCTATCTCCTTATACACAAATGTAACATTGGTTCTAATTGAAAGGAAGAGCCTCTGTTGCCATCAGGGCTTCCAGCAATAAGTGCTCATTTTCCTCAAAGTCACTCTTGAACCTGATTCTGAAGGACTTCCTAGATACACCACCGAAATTGGTGAGTCCAGCAGCACAATCAAAAACCGCAGACAGTGCAAGGCATTCCACAAACCAACATCACTTCAATCCTGAGCCGTGACATCCTTCAGGAGTCCAATTCGGGGTGTATACTGGGCAGATCCATCCATAAGTTCATTGCCAGATTTCCAGACAAGATCGAGTCTGTTGAGGTCACTTATGGTCATGTGGGCGCCATTTTTGTATCACTTTCTCTGCACAGTGGGTTCTCTTGTGCAAGAGCGGCAGTTAAATTATTAAGTATTAAGTGTATGCGTGGATTTTGTAAGTAGGTAGAGCCACTATCAGCAATTTCTTCACAATGTAATTAATGGCGCCCTGTGTTCCATCTAAGTACATTTTTGCACTATTGTATTGAGAAATTGCTGCAGTAAAGACCCCACGACAAACCATATTGTCAAGAAATTACGATTTTTAGCTTTGTTCAATAAAGTGTCTGTTTTGTAAAAGAAACAGTAATATAGGTGTTGAATTGACCTAACACCAGCAATTGAGAGACAAAATCGGCATTTTGGATTTGGAAAAAAATGACTGGAGTGGCTTATAATAGCTTACAATTGTTTTGATATGATCAAAAAAAAACGGGCGGTTTTGCAATTAATTAATTCTTGCATTCCGCGACAAGTGATGGAATATTTTCTGTTTCGTGGAGGATGTAAGTTTACATCTGCTAGTTAATCGCATATTATAGCAGGGAAAGAAAATCGCACAAATGCCCATTACTCTACCGGCTCTGTAATATCATTGAGGGTTTTATTACCATCTTGATTATTTGCTTAATCAAACCATTTCCTGAGTTTGATTGACTTAGCAGCTTTTTGACATAAAACAATTTTGTGTGTGTTTTCTATGGTGTTGCAACTAATTTTTAAGCATGAAAAATTATGCCAATATTTATGTTAAATGGTCAATCTGGGTTGTAATTTTCTTAAAATAAATTTGGAAAATACTCTTTACCGTTGGTGTTGGTACTTATAATTAACAATGAATGCTTGAAGGTCCTTTAATATATGACGGGCATTCAATCAGAAAAGAACTAATTTAATTAAATGCTTTAGTTTTTATACTTACTCAAAGCGGAGAAGAAATTATGTGTTGAAGATTACTGTAATAGCAACAAAATTAGAAAATTACAATCGCCGTTATGTTTTTTTGTTGTGGTGTGTAACTGAGTATATTTTTTACAGGTGGGATGCTCCTGTCGCACCCTAAAAAATCGTGGCGGGGCTTTTCAAATTTGTCACGGCTCCCACGACAAGACTGCAGAAGCTGACACTACAGGACAGTCCCAGGACCTTGCCAAAAACTAACATGAAAAAGAAAATGCTTAAGGATTTTTGAAAAATAGCCAATCGTCCCAGGCTTGAGCAGTCTGGACGCGGTTTTGCAAAATAAGCTCAAATAAGGCTAGGTGAATGACCTTTAGAAAGTGAACATTGCAAGCACCCCCCCCAGCGCGCAGGAGGGAGACCCACCACCGGACTACGGTGCCATTAGAGATGGGATTGGCAGCACAATTCCACGCCCCTTCGTTCCAAAATCCTGGATCCGCCACTGAACTCATCCATTAACTTGCCAAAAAATAACTCTAAAAAACAAAAACTCATCGATGAACTCATCCATAATCACAAAAAAACAACTCTAAAACATTCACTAGACGAGTGATCAAAAAGATGCTTAATTAAGTACAGGCATTTTTTAGTAGAAGTATTTGAAACAAACTTGTATAAAACTGATTCGTTTGCTGATCACGAAAATGACGGGGCTTTGCGATTTTGAGTGCAACAGGGTCAAAATGTAAGATTTCAAAATGGCCGCCAATGCAACATAGTTCATATTTATTTTTTTAAATTAATGCATTTCTACTTTTAAAGGTTATCTGACTTACTTCTATATACCGTCCTTTGAAGCTAAGCCATATTTCAATAACTTACTGGAGTAAGTCTTCCCCATAGCGAAAATGAAGAAAAATCAAACTGGCCGCCAAAATACCGACGAAATAAAAGAAAAATATATGATCCTCAGATGTGAAGTTTTTATTCACAATTGATTTCTAAATAAAGGACAGGTTACATGGAGCACTGTATCCAGTGAACGGAAGACTACTTGAGGCGATTTCACATCTAAATGCCATGGCATTCTATTTTCTAGGGTTCGTAGAATAAGAAAGTGGCATAGGCCTACTATGATTTTTGGCTTTGTTATATATTTGTGTTAGTCACTTGTAGGGCATTTGTTTTATTTATGCAAAAATAAATTGTTTTAGACCAGATGTCGGGCCTTCGAAATACTTGTAAGACATTTGGAAAGGGCTTAACAGCATAACTTCCAATATATTCCGTGGGACGTGAGGTAATGTCAGCCGCGTAAATGAGTTATCCATTATAATAATTCGTCCCCCGAACGATCCTGTAGAGTTCAGTCACTTTTCTTACAACATACTCAAAAAATGAGAATTGGCATGCATAAATTCAGTAACTAAGGACTGTCAGTATATATGGTCTTACCTCGATTAAAAACAATATTTGGGATCTTTAAAATGCTGACACCACCACTGCAAAATAGTAATAGTTAATGCTGTGGCTCGAAGATGCCGTAGAACTATAAGACCAGAATTAGAGCAGGAGCATGGCCCCAGGTCAACGTTATCGTTTACCCCCACTACAAGAAATGTTTGACACCTTGGTAGTAGTATTGACCCTTTATAGGTCGTTAGTACTCTCAATTGTGTGTCACCTTTTCGATAGGGGCCAATTTAAGGTTAATCAGGGTTTCAAACTTTTAAAATGTTCCAATCTTGTTGAAATGTATGCCAATATTGTCCGTCTAGTCATAGGATTCCAAAAATGTATAGTTGTACACATTTGACCATTTATTTTGGTTATAGGCAAAATGGCTAAAATGGAAAAAAGGTCATTTCCATTGATTAAAATATATCAGATCAAACTTTTATGTTGACCCTGTATAATGGGGATGACAATTTTACATTTAGTCAGTTACCACTTATAACTCCAAAACCAATGGTCGTAGGTGTGTACCAAACATTACGATTTTGGAATCCTTATGAGGTAGATGGACAATTATGGCAACATTTCAACTGATTGGCGCATTTTAAAAGTTGACCCCGTTAACCTTAAAATGGCCCCTATTGAGAAAAAGTGATTACCACAATTGAGATTACTAACCACCGAGCATTCAAATAGAGGGTCCATTACTAACTACCAAAAGGTGTTAAACATTGCTGTGGGGGTTAAACGAACTCCTTAAATAAGGCCCTGATATTCAGCTCCTATCTAAATTAATTATCTCAAATGGTTGTGTGTCACATACGTGTGCAGGATACAGGTTAAAATATGCATAGTAATACGGAATGAATGGCATGGACCATATTTTGTCGGTAAATATAGGAGCCAAAAATATTCAACAAGTTTTAAAGGAATTTATTGGTATAAATCAATCGGAACAATATATGAAATATCCTAAATATGGACTACAGATGGTTTGCATGGTCATTGGAGTATTCCTTGCGAAGAAAAAAACCAGGCATTTTCACGCTTAACTTTCGAAGCAGTAGACGATATAAGGAAGACGCCACAGTTGAATAATTTACGCTCATCGTTTTTGCCACAAGCAAGGTTAGTCGGTCACACCAATTGAAAGATGATCGGTGGTAGTCCAAGTTTTGGCCTGTATGAAAAGGACTATAGCGTTTACTTTAACATTGGAATTAAAAAACAGCTTTAATTTAACGTTTTCCTTTTAAAATATATAAATGTATCAAAAATGGTCATACAATTTTTGCCTATTTTTATAAAATGAAGCTGAGATTCTTGGAGAAATATAGTTTTTACACATAAAAAGTAGGAAACTCTACATCATACAAGAGAAGACGTACTCGGTACATGAAAAGTACGTAGATTGCTGAACCGAGGCCATTATGGGTTTCGACCACTGATCTCTATACAATGATTGGAACCGGGATTCGTAAATTGAAGACCTGATGGCCATATTGGTCATCCAAAAAGAGCCAAGAGGTGGTTTAAGAAAGCGGTCATTATACAAAATGTTTATATTGAAATGGGATAAGCGACATAACAGATTACAGAATCAAGTCAATTCAGTGAGCTCATTGTATTTGACGTTGCGGGCGTATGGGATAGCATGTCCCAAAACGGGCACCCGATATACAACTTCTGTTAAACAGGTGTTCTGAATGGTATTGTGTTCGGAAGACCACGTATGACCCGCCAGTGCTCCATTCATCTAATAACAATTATGTTGTGTTTGTAGCCAATCCACTGAGAGAGATCAGGTTTGGTTCCAGGGCGGACTGCGATAAAAACTTAAAATATTAAGCGACCCCTTTTCAAATGGTCCACGTTTCATGATTGTTAGTGTTTAGGCAACTAAAACTTGTAATCAAACAAAATGATATCTAAAACACCCCTATTAACATTTTTCTCATATCACTGAGGTTTAAAAAGTGTAGGTTTCTTGCACTAACAAATTATAAACAACTTCGCCCTATTACGTTGTGTGCTCAACGAAGTTCAAAAGGATGAGGCTTGTGGCAAAAACTTGCACGTGATAATATATGTGCGTATGGGATATATTTTCGCTGTTTCTGTTTCGGTATTATTGCATACGCTTGTTGTAAATAACGACAGGAATAATAAAATGGTTAGCTTCCATTGCTCGTTGTACGTTGTGTTATATTGGTCGAAATAAAATCTGGAATTTTTTCGCAAGGGAATACTCCAATGGCCCTGAAAACCCTCTGTACGTTTTATTTAGGGATATTTCATTATCTATGTGCCAACAGATTTATACCAAATAAATCGCCCTTTAAAACAGGTTCCCAAAATTATTGGGTACTTGAATTTTGAAGTGTTACTTAAATATATATATGTATAGTGTTGATATTGTGAATTGGTATGAACATAATAAATGCAGACGTTTCATCTCTTGAGGTTATTTTAAAGATTTTTTTAAATATTAATAGTTTTACAGTGATGGTGTCAGCATTTAGAGATCTTGGATTCATTTGTAGTCAAAAGCGTAGAAAACAAATGATCTGCTAGTGCTTTAATGAAATGAAGCCATGACGATCCATTTTGGAATGTTGTTGTTGTAACTCAGCTTAGTTCACAAAAGTAAATCCGAAAGGAGCGCGCGGCATTTAATGGCCACATATTTCCTTCACTTAATTATGGGATAACGGTAATTCTGATATTGGGAGATATGCTATTGGGCCTTTTTAAATGCCATTGTATAAGGCCCTTTGACAGAAAGATAAATCATATAGGAAACCAGATCCAGGCATTCTATTCTATAATTAATGTCCATATTACTCGACTGATAAAATATACTTCTCTTGCATCTATACAGTACGAGAAAATAGAAATCATTGTGTAAAGAACCTATGTCAGCCCTTTGGATTGCTCAAACAGTATTTTTCTGGTGCAGAAGACTAGTATTGCAAACTATAATACCTCACCTTGTGCGGTTGTTTTCAGTGATAATGTTGTATTTTGGTGGTATTTTTGTAAATTTTGACGCCCCTTGCACCTCAAAGCCAGAAAAATAACCGGCATACAAAAATTATCAGTCTAGAAAGTTGTATCAACCACCTATACTAAAACAGGTAGTGAAGGGACTTGTACAATCCTGGTTTACAACTTATACAATAGGTCTATGGTATTTTAGCGGCCATTTTGTACGTTTTTAGCGGACAAATAAGCTCACTCAGGTGAGCGCTCAACTCCAGTGTATGCTCATCATGCGTAAGGAGTTGCGTTCGAGCCTGTGAGATTCAGCTATCTTGTAATTTCCTGGACAAGAAATTAACCGCTTGGTTGTCTAGAGTTACCCAGCGATATTTGGGGAGCTGGTCCGACTGTGATGGTTATCTTGATGTATGTTTGCTGAAAGGGAAAGCGCTGATCCCGAATCTGACTGCATCCCTTGAAATTATGCTAATGGTTTATGGTATGGTAGGGCCACAGTGATCAGCGGCCATTGTGATGAAAGCTTAGAGGCCAATAGCATAAGGCCGAATATAAATCTCTGATATTAGTATATTTATTTGAAATTGATCAGCATTTACCCCTTGGGCTACAACTTAAAGCTGGAAGTGACAATAATATTACTCACCAATATACTCAAATTGAAAGATAGTATAGTATGTATAATACCTGAATTATGTGTTATTGTACGCCTGAGTATTTAAGTTAAAGGTTTTTTGTTACTATTGTGCGGCCATCTTGCACTTGGTCCATTTTATCCCCCGAGGCTAGATTGTATGATTAATTAATTAGCGTTAATACACTCAGTTGTGCACAAACGTCTGTGTAGAAGAGTAGGGTTAATGTGTAACTGTGGAATGTACCAAATTAATCTTTTTCAATAATTTTAGTGGTATTTTGGGGCTATTTTGAATTTCTTGAATTTGACCACTTTGAACTCAAAATACAGCAAAGCAACCTGCATTTTGTGTATCAGCATAAAAATCAGTTAGAAACAAGTTTCAAAGCATTCTACTAAAAAAGCTAATGAAAGTGTCTGAGAACACTGATTTTAAAAGGTTCAAATGTCAGGAACCACCAGATGGTCAAATGCGAATCTTGTTTGTGAAATGTTGATTTTTGGGCATTCCCCCCCCCAACAAGCACAGGGGAGGTATCCCTGGGGAAGGAATTACATGATTAGTAGGGGCCATTTCCAGCTATACAAGATACCAAAGTTTGGCTTACTCTAGCTCATATAGCTAAAAAGAGCATTGCCAACTGTTCCAGGGTTTAACATTTTTATTGTGGATCCCCACCCCCTGTCAAACCCAAGGGAGGACCTGGGGAATGGATTCCCAAGATTGGCTGCTCAGCATCTAGAAAAAAAAGATAAGGCCAAATGTTGACCTTTTCTGTGCAAGATTAACTTCTTCTTTTTCCCTACCCCCGACAGACCCAGGGGAGGTACCCTAGGGAAATGAATTACATGGTCAGTGGGGGTGCCATTCCCCTCCTAAAGATACCCCAAGACGCTACTCTGGCTTCTGCAACAAAAGATATGGCCAACTGTTCCAGGGTTAACATTTTCTACAGACATCCGGATTAACTTTTCTTTACAGACATGGATACACGGACATAAAGACGGAGCCCATTTTATAGCCCCTTCCGAATCAAAGCGGGAACAAAAACTGATTATTTCATTCAGTCACAAGTGAGTGGGGCTACTCCAAATCCCCCATATATTCACCCAAGCATATGGTGGGAAGAGCATGGTCCAGTGATTAGGATTTTCCTTTTTGTGCTAAAGTCCCTGGTTCAAAGCCTGTTAAACCACCTGCTGGGATTTTAATAAATTCTGAAAAATCTGGACCATAATTTATATAAGAGCAAATTGAAATTTGCTTGACAAAACAAAGTTACTAACAGCAATTGATATTTTGTTTTACTTATCAGTGAACTTCATACAAAAGTGATCTATTGATTGATCTATTAGTCCAGGAATGCTGGAGATATTAATTATTCCTAAAATTAAGTAGGTATATGGTGGGAAGATTTGATTATGTAAACTATTTTATGAAAAAAAGAAATCATGTGAGAAGGCCTGTTAAAAAAACGACAGACATCTAAAAATTATGATCAGAAGACGTACAAAATATAAAGAACATACACACCAAACATAATACATAAGAGGAATAGGAGTGAGAGACAGACTAGGGACAAATCCAAATGGATATGGATGTAAGGCTGGCCGTTCAAAACCAGGGAAATTCGGTGACAGAACACTAAAAAAATGTAGGGTTATTTGGGTGAGAGTGAGCCCAAACTGCTCCCAAATAAGGGGTTTCAGTGACAAATTTGCAAAAATTTTGTCCCCAACCAGGGGGTACTTTTTTCTTTTTTATTCCCGCGAAATAGGGGGTCTTCGAGTGAACATTTCAAAATTTTTAGGTTTTGGGTGACATTTGCAATATTGGGGTTCTTTGGGTGACAGGGGATGCTAACAATCTAAAAATGGGTGGTCTTAAAAAACAACTCCAAGATGGGAGTGCCCCCCCCCCCCCCCGGGGGATGTGACTGATGTATCAGTCGAAAGATATCCTATGAGGTATGTTTTCATTTCTGTGATGTTTTATCCTCCATTAATGATTTACTACAATCACTTTGAAGCCTTTTTCATTGTATCTTTTCTGTAATGAGACCTTTGGCTACACATGGCATGGTTAATAAACCATTAAATAAATCAATCACTTACCTAATTTAGGAGAAAAAAATTAATTTAACAGCAGATAGTATTTAATTTTTGTTAAAAAAAATGCTCATTCTGTTCCATTTCAACAATGTGCAGTGTTGAAAATATCCAGTTGCCAAACAGGTTCCATATACCGTCTGAGAGTATTTGTACCCAAAGAAAGGAATAACAGAGAAACCTGATCACTGTGTAGCATTGAAAATATCAGCTGCACAAGCAGGTCCATACCATCTGAGGAGTATTAACAAAGAAAGAATCCATTTTCTTTCGAAGCAATTGAGCCCATTGCATTGCCATATGATGCAATGTCGCGTGGCGTCGTGAGTGTTGAGAGTGGATTGTTAGTCAGTGATGCTATCTGCCTGACGAGGTCGGTGTGTTAAAATCGTTGCTTCTCTTTATTGAATGATTTCAAACGTAGCTGTTCTTCTCGGGATGGATTAACTGGTTTTTTATGTAGGGACTCGATGGCTTGGATGAGATTAAGGTGTTTGCCTTGATTAATTGTGAGGTGAGAGTAGAATAAAAATGTTAATTTGATAATACCCATATCAGTCTTGGTGGAAGTCAAAAGTGGTTCCGGGGTTCGTTTTTACGAGCGTTCCATCTACCCCTGCCCGCACAAGTGCTTACAGTGAAAGGGTATTCTATCAGGCATTAGCCTATGCGTGCTGTAGAGTAGAATTTGTTTTTTGCTAATACCCCAAATCAGCTTTGATGGAAACGTCAAAAGTGTTCGGGGTCGTTTTCTACGAGCGTCCCATCTACCCTGCCATGCACAAGTGCTTACAGTGAAATTGGTATTCTTAGTCAGGCATTAGGCCGATGCGTTTCTAAACTAATGGCAGTTTGGGGTAGTGGTAGATATGGGTCATGGCATTTGTAGTCCCAGAAATTGGTTATTGTGATCATAAAGCTAGGATGTGGTATTTGTGTTGGGTAACCGAGTATAGGGTCAGTGGAACCGTGGTATAGGTTTAGTGGAACCGTGGTATAGGTTTAGTGGAACCGTGGTATAGGTTTAGTGGAACCGTGGTATAGGTTCAGTGGAACCGGGTGTGGATATCATATTTCTCCCTTCCTGGGCAACATTAGGTCACTGGCACAGGTTATTGCAGTGTGTCACTTAATCGGAGGTAGTTATTTGAGGTGGCCATTGATGCCCTTTTTCAGAGTATAATAAAGGTCATTGCAATCTGGCATAGTATGTGCGTCAGACGTGGAATATTGTGTGTCAAATGTCACAGTATCAGTAGCTTCCCTCGGGTACCAATCGTGATTTGTTATGTTATGAGCGAGCAATTCTTGAGTTTGTAGTATCAGTGCTGGCAGCAGCATTAATCCTTTGGTCCTAAAAAAAAAAAAAAATAAAAATAAATAAAAAATAAGTATTCGGTTATGATAGGAGTCCTATAATTGTTTTGTGTGTTTAATGAGATGTCGATATGTTTTACGACTGACGAGTAGTGAGTATGTTCGGGACCCCGGTTGGGTTGTTCACCGGACTTTAGTTGATACGAGCTTCTTTTTTAACCTTCTGAGGTGGATTGGGGGATTTTATAGGTCTATTGATTCAATTTTGGTATATTTGTTTCTATTGCAGAACCCTGAGATTATAGATGTGTGATAGAAAGCTGTATATTTTTTCTTTGGGTCCACTACTTCCACGTCAGTGCATTAAATTTCATTGAACTATTTGTGGCTTTGTTGTTGAAGTCTGTTGGTCAAACATTCTTTCATCTTTTCCTGTTGTCAATGCTTCAGTTTTTATGTCATGGTGTACTTATCCTATTCTGGATTTTCGTCATGTGTATAATTAGTTTCTATGGAAAAAATTGGTTGGATATTTCTGTATTTTCTGTAGTGGTAGTGGGGATCTTTTGCATTGGGCTATCTGCATTATAATTTTACAATATGCATAACACCATTGGAAGTAAGATAATAATTTTTTCTTGAGGGATGTGTAGAGAGATCAGTTTGCTGAGCTTTCCATATATAGTATTATTTTGAGGAGTGGCCTATGCAGTTGCGTATGTTGTTTAGGTCCGTTTGGACACTTAAAGATTGTCTCGTAGTTCCACTGAGGATTCCTGTTTGGGAGCGATATTGATCGCAGGGTGTTTTTCATATCTTTCCAATTACCTGTTAGGCTGGTTGGTTCCCCCGGGTTCTTGAGGTTTTGCAGCGTGTCATTGATCTAGTAAAATTTGCCAATATGATGTGGTTGTGGATAATTATGATAATAAGTTTATGTGGCTACAGTGACCGCCTGATAATTTAAGAAATTCTTTTGGAAAAATATTTAGCACCTTTTTTTGACCTCTCTTTGATCACTCCATCTGTAGTATTGTATTTAAAATGCTGTGGTGCGTGGGTGTGTCCAAGGTTACGAGATTTTATTCCAGGATGAGTCGCGGATGTACATGTAGGAGCTCCACCTGCAAGGGGTTTTTAGGGTTTCCGGCGGTCGTGGTAGCTTGTGTAACCAGAGCTGGAAGGTTGATGAAGTTAAATAGGTCTGTAAGTTGAAGGAAGTTGACGATGAAGTGTTGTGTGTTGGATTGGATGGTAGAATACTAAACATTTAACCAAAGAGAGCAAATGCACGCAGGTGTTGATCCGCTTGGTATTCATGATAGACGAATGTGTTGATTTCTACGTGTATCTGCAGTTTTGCAATATAGTTACGTTTTCAGTCAATCTTTGCTAATTGAAATGATTTGTTTTTAGGCAGGTATTGCATGATTAAGAGGTATTTAGTCCGTTTGAGCTTCCTCTATACAGATACATTGTAAATGTCTTGAATTCCTTATTTACATTGTGATGATTTGTGTTACGGAATACATTTAGTCGTCCTGATAGGTGTTGATCCAGCTTGGTTTTCCTCATGATAGACGAATGTGTTGAATTTCTACCATGCCATCTTGCTTACTATAGTGGATTTAGTCATCTTGATTATTTAATGATTTGATTTTATACGCAGTATTGCATGATAGAGGGGTGGTAATCCGCTTGGTTTCCTCTCGGATATATGATCGCTTGATTCCTTCTGCAGTGGTTGCCATGTATTAAGCTAATATTTTAGCCGTATTGAAAACGAATGTGTTTCTATGAGTACTTTGCCATGATGGAGAGGGTGTTGTCCGCTTCGGTTTCATCTTAGTGGTTGATGTCTGGATTTTTCTTGTTTTGGCATGTTTTTTACAGTGAAGTTTAGCCATTTGATTAATCTGGTTATGTTTGTGTGCAGTATTGCATGATAGCAGGTGGTAGTCCGCTTGGTTTCCCCTCATATTTGATGAATACCTTGAATGACTGCTGCAGTTTTGCTTTCTATTACGGTATATTGAGCCGTCTGATAAGGATGATTTATGAGCACTTTTGCACAACAGAGGGGTTAATCCGCTTGGTTTCCTCTAATAATACGTGAATGGCTTGGATTCTTTCTGCTGTTTTGCCATGTATTTTCGCTTGAAGTTTTAGCCATTTTGATAACTGATATGCTGTGCAGCTGTCTTGTATAATGGAGGTGTTAATCCGTTCGGTTTCCTCTAATAATAGATGCCTGAATTCCTCTGCCAGTTTGCCATGTAGTACGGTATGTCTTAACCGTCTTGGTAATCAAATTGATTGGAGCACTATTGCATGATGAGCGTTTCAATTCCTTTATTTTCCTTAATATAGCTGGGACGTTTGAGTTCCATCTGGTGTTGCCATGTTTTTATGAAATTATGAGACTAATTTTGGTAATCGATATGATTGATTTTAGGCGATTGCATTGAGGTGTTAACCAGCATGGCTTCCTCTCAAATAGGACAGGTGACCTTGAATTCCTTATGCCGGTTTGCCATGTATTACGGTATGTCTACCCGTCTTGGTAATCAAATATGATTGAGAGCACTATTGCATGCTGAGGTTTCAATACTCGTGATTTTCCTTTCATTATAGCTGGACGTCTTGATTCCATCGGGGGTTTGCCATGTTTTTATGAAATTGAGCTAATTTGGTAATCAATATGATTGATTTTGAAAGCTGTATTGCATGGAGCGGGTGTTAACCAGCATGGCTTCCTCTCTAAGAGGAAGGTGCCTGAATTCTTATGCCGTTTTGCCATGTTTTACGGTATGTTTGAGCCGTCTGAAAGCTTGATTTTTGAGCTCTTTTGCATGATTGAGAACGGTTTTATTACGCTTGGCTTAATCTCATGTAGGACAGGTGCTTGAATTACTTCTGCAGTTTTGCCATGTTTTTACGGTTATGTTGAGCCATCCTGATAATCATGATTTATGAAGCCTCTTTTGCATGAGAGAGAGGTGTTAATCTGCTTGGTTTCCTCTCACTATAGATAGATGCCTTGAATTCCCTCCACAGTTTTGCCTTTTATTTCGGTACGTCTTGGCCGTCCTACTGTTTATCGAATGATAAGGCACTATTGTATGATGACGTGCTTTTCCTGCTGTTTTTTGCCATTGTTATTATAGTGAAGTTGAGCCAATTCGATTAATGATATAAAAAATTATGATGGTTGTAAGCCGGCATGTATGGTAGAGAGGTGTTAAACTGCCTGGTTTCCTCTCACAATAGATGATAGATGCCTTGACTTGAATTCCTTTTTAGTTTTGCAATTTATTACGGTTCGTATTAGCATCCTGGGATCAAAGATTATGAGATATATTGGCCATGATGAGGTGTTTTCATATTGGTTTCATTTTTAAATAAAGACCTACGTCTTCGTTTCCCTCTGCTGTTGCAAGGATTGCATGGAATTTGAGCATTTTGATAATCAGGTCTGATTTGATTTTAGCCTTTTCGCATGATTAAAAGGTGTTAATTCGCTTGGTTTCTTCTCGTATAAGAGGGATGCCCGTATCCCTTTGCGTCTTTGCTATGATTATGGTAACTTTTAGCCGTCCTTTTTCTGATATGATTTTAGACTGTTGTATCATAGAGAGGTCTTAATCCGCTTGGTTTCTTCTCACAATAGGAACGTGTGTCTCATATTACATCGCATTTCCCAGTTATTGTGTATTTTGAGTCATTGGTAATCATAAGGAATTGTTTTTTTATTCGGTGCAAGGTCTTTGTGTTTTAATATTTTAGTAGAGATTTGTATTGCATCTGTAAACCATGAGATTCATGTTTACCTTGTGTACAGGCTGATTGGCTATGGTGCCTTGAAGTGTATGGGAATTTTGGAATCTAGGCCACTTGCATGTTAACGTCGAACTGTGAGGTAGTCCTGCATGTGTTTTTTCTTAACCTATGGTGTAATGTTCATCATTAAATCTGGCTTTGCAATGTGTCGGTCAGCAGTTTGAGGCAATTTATGAGTTTCCAGTATGGATTGTGCTTATCGTTGTAACCCATTGGCATGTCTGTCTATATGACGAGGGGAGGCAGGAAGTGAAGAGGACCCCAATTTTACCTAACAACTCTTCACCCAACAACCAGTCCCCCCTCCATCTCTTCCCGAACCACACTACTGCCCTCAATCACCCCCACCACCCCTCCCAATCCCCCCCCTCCACCCAAACTCACCCCTCCTATACACCTCCCGCCCTCACATTCTCTCACCTCCCCCATCCTTGCCTTCCCCCCTATCTCATTGGCTCCAATTAAAATGGGTTGTGTTGTTTGTATCTGTTTTGAATCTCAGAAGCTTAATGGGCTTAAGTTTCTGTAGTAGTGTTGATGGCTTCCGAGTACCAAGTACGGTACAGAGATACAAGAAAGCGTTTGCTGTGTTGGAAGTCCTTGGGTGTTGCGAAATCTGTGTGTGACATCTTGCCTTAAAGGAAGATATTGCCATGTATTATATTCATGGGCTTGTATACCAATGATGCACCTTTTTATAGAAGAGAGGGTTCTCACTTGTTTTGTAATGGTCTCTCGACTGGTGTGCCATTAACTAGAATGAGAATGGAAATAGTGATACTAAGCTTATTCGGTTACTGTTGGATGCTTTGATGGAAGTGTCGTGTTATTGCAATTCTGAGTAAGAGCCTGCTGCACAATTTTATCCTACTGCAGGTGAGTAAATATTGCAAACTATTGTGTTTCAGACAGATATTAGCTGTGTGCTCTGACCGTTGTAGCGTATGCGAGCTGGTTTTTGAGGTATGCAGAGGTCAGTACCAAGGATATGTTGATTTCTTTTATTTGCTTCATGAAGAGGTTTCTGGCTGACATATTGTCTATTACTGTTGATGCAGCCCTTTCCGGCGCTCCACAGCCTAAGAGCTAGGATGTTTTCTTTCGCTCCAAGAGCCATATATATGAGTATTCTGGTATATGAGGTAAAGGAGGTTACGCTGCTTTTGTGATTGCCAAGATTAGCGTTTATGTGCTTTATCAATAGATTAATCTTGATTAATATAATGGTTGTATTGGAGGTCAGGAGTGGCTCAATTAATGATATTTCAATAATGTCGGCGTCCGTATATTGTTACATGTAGGCTATTGCAGAAATGTAGATTATTTTATTTATTTATTTTTTACAAGTTTTAGGGAATATTGTACTGTTGTCAGGATTAGTCTGTTTAATGGGACTTTTGGATTTGTTATGTTTTTTATTGAAAAGTCAAGCCTAGTAGTGCTCACGTGCTTTAAACCTTGAGATGGGGGAAAACATGGGGGGATGTCCGCAGCCGTCACAATGCGCGGGGCTCCCCAGATGTTTGGGTATAGTGTTTATTATCGTTTTCCTTTAAGGTGGTAGCATGCGCGAAAGAAAATAATTTATTTCGTTTGAGCCACGCCGGAATTAGAAAATAATGCCATTTCTTTCGAAGCATTGAGCCATATGCATTTGCAATGAATGCAAATGTCGCGTGGCGTGAGTGTTGAGAGTGATTTGTAGTCATTGACTGCTAAGTCTGCGACGAGCTCGGGTGTGTTAAAAATAAATTAAATATATTTGCTTGTTTTGTTTTTACAGATGTATTCCTTTATGTTTTCAGATTAGTTGCAGTGTTGACTGGAACTTCGGTATGGATTACCTAGTTAAACCCTTGTCATAGATCAATGTTTGGCTGGTTAAATTTGGCCAACACAGATTCCTTCAGGTAAGAGAAGCAGACCCAGCCTAGCTAAAAGATGTAAAAGGGAGAGTTGAAGCCATGTGTTAAGGAGGTGTGAAAAAGTTTGTAAGACTTTGAAAGAAGTCCGGAAAGGTATGTGGGTACTGCTAACACTGTCAATTGCTAACCCGGTTTTCATATAACGTTTGCACGATGTCCGCAGCCGTCACAGATAGCGGGCTCCCCAGAGGTTGGTATAGTGTTATTATATGTTTTTCCTTTCAGGTGTCGCATGCCGAAAGAAAATTTAATTTATTTTAGTTTGAGCCCGCGAATTAGAAAATAATAACAAAGAAACCTGATCACGTGCAAGGTTGGAAAAATACAGTGCCAAAGCAGGTCCCATACCATCTGAGAGTATTTGTAACAAGAAAGAAGAACAGAGAACCCGATCAATGTGCAGCATTGAAAAGATTCCAGTTGCAAAAAAGGTCCTATACACCTTGCGAGTATTGTAAATAGAAAGGAATAACAGAGAAACCTGGTCACTGTGCATTTGAAAATATCCAATTGCCAAGCAGGGTCCTATACCATCTGAGCGTATTTGTAACAAAGAAAGGAAATAACACAGAAAACGGTTCACTGTAGAGCTGCTAAAAAAGAGAAGGAAAATTAAGGAGAAAGTACGGAGAAAGGAGATAAAGGAAAGCAATGGAATCATAGTAAAAGTGTGAAGAGAGTTCTTATACATTGTAAGTTGATGTAGAATAGTTTGAAGGATGCTTGAAAATGTTTGTCTTGATTTGATTTAATGTATTTGGAAGGGCGTTCCGATTTTGACACTATGGATTGAATTAATGCTTCCTTTTGTTCACTGGAGTGGAAGATAATTCGATTGAGGTTAAAATGAACAGGTCATCAAAATTACAAGTATATGATGTTGCCCCCCATCATAAAGTATTGGCAATTTGGTTCAATTTTTTGTGACTATTTCTTAACAAATAACATTCTTTAAAGACATTCATGCATGGTGCATTTTGAAACAGTGCGCCCCCCCAAAAAAAAATGGTAAACCCATATTTTTTGCATGGTTTTGCACTGTGTTAATTATCACCTGAAATGATTAAATCCAAATCAAGACCTTTATGTGTAAATAGAATAATTTTTAATGAAAAAACACTCTGGTAGTGGTTATATCTATATTCCCATGAGAAACACATCATGTTGTACTCAGCGCAGAAAAAATAACACACTATATTTGAATGTGAAAGCAGAGAACAAGAAATATTTTGACCCCCAAAAATTTGATATGCCAAACAAGATGTGTACTTGATTTTGTTGAATGGCTGTCTTCAGGAGATATCTTCATCAGTGTTGGCTTACTTTCTCTCTATCATTTCTCAAGCTTTTTGGAACATACACAAACATTTTAAAAAAAACAGCAAGTAAACTTGCGTCATCCCCCTGGCAAGATGGCGGTGGAACATCCGCAGAGAATTGACCTTGCGTCCATGAGTTGACATATCCACACCATGAAAGAACCCCTATTGAACCTTAACCCCAAGTCTGATATATAAAAATTGGATTGATTAAGCCCAATTAATTGGTCAAGTAGAGTTGCAAAAATAACACCGAGACGCGGTCGAGCCCAATATTTTTAAACTAATAGCGAGAGACCAATTAATATTGGGCGTAAATCATCCAATTTTATCATATCATGTTTTGGATCCGATATGTTTCCACACTTGGACTCCTCAAAACATGATAATGGTTTAAACCGAACTTAAACTTTTCGAAGGAGACGCGAAAAACGAAAAACCATAACCAACTGGAACACACACATACATAACGCATGATACATCCAGATCGGACATTCGCAAAAAATATCCCCCCTCTGCACGTTTTCAAGCCAGGGGGATAACAATACTGCAAGTTAACACTTGTATATCTCCCCTTGGTGGGAAGCAAATATGCACATGAGCTCATTAATAGCACAAATAGTGATGCCACAGCAATGGGTATCCACTTACATTATCACTTGTGCCCCTAATTACGAAAAATGAGGATTTTTGCAAAAAGTCAGGGATTTTGGGCCAGAAATTGGCCAAATTTGGGCAGATATCAGCAATTTTGGAAGTTTCCCCCCCCCCCCTCCCCACCCTAGAATTTCCTTTTGGCCCAAAATGTACGGCTTATTGGCAAAACTCAGTGATTTTGGGCCAGAAATCGCCAATTTGGTCAAACAGCAGCATTTGGCCAAAATTTAGTTGAAGTTTTCCCCCAGAATTTCACCCCCCCCCCCACTAAGTAGAAGTCGAAATGAGTAGAAAGGAACACACACAGAAAATCTACTGAATTACTAATAAATTAAACAATTAATACAAGCAATTACAACTGCCAACATTTCACCTTGAATGGTACACACAGAAACCACAATTATAGTCTCTGCGGAGGCCATACACTATGAGTTACAATATGAGCTAATATCTCTTGTCCACCAAAGACACAGTCATTGGGTTGTACTTGTACATACATTGACATTGAACTGACCTTGTGTGATAGGGTATCATATATCATACCCAAAACCAGGGGTGTATTTTTCTAAATACACTGGTGAATTGAAGGTAACTTAACTGTGCCAAGGGAATTGGAATTTTACTAGCTCATAGTGAATGACCTTGCAAAGAGTCTGCACAAAAAGTTTTTGGCAAACATTGACCCGCTATTTCCAAATCTTGATGATGCATTGTCCATCCTTTTTTGTAAATGTTTCAAACAGGTTTAAAAAGATGTATGCTTGTTTCATTGATGATTCTTAGGATTCACAAAAAAAGTATAATTTCCTATATCTATTGACCTTTTGTGTTTGCAAACGGCAAAAACAGTATGCAGTCATCATGGGGTTAACATTTATATATCCGAAGGTTTCAAAATCTGTTTCAAATTGTTCGTAGGGAATATTTTAAAAGGAAATACATTACTTTATGTTAATCAGCTCAAAATATCTAACAGAGGCAGAGTACTATATCCCATAGCCATGTGGGCATTACACTATTCCCCTTATATTCCAATGTCAAAAAAAAAAATTTTTCACATTTTTTCTTTTTTTTTAACAATATTGTTTGCTATTTTGAAATTTTAGCCCCATTTCACGTTGAGAGAAATCTGTTACATATAATTTTTGACACCCCAAATTCCCAAAGGGGAAAAGGTCCACTTTGTACCGAATTTCTGCATACAAAGGCTAAATTAGGTAATTTTTGACAACAATGTCGCAATTTTTGGTGATGAGAGGTTTCGAAAACTTCCAAAAAAATGACCATTTAAGGGGGACTAGGTTCACTTTTTACAAAAAGGTTCACTTTTTCAAAGTCTCTCGCACCCCCCTGAAAAAATCCTGATACGGCCCTGGTTGAATCAGATTCCTTGATCATTAGCTTCAGAAATGTTTTCCCTTTTTTTTTTAGCAATTGGGTTCCGTAACCATCTTCTCTGATGGTACGCAGAGGGTGGCGGTTCAAAACACATCATAGTGGCTGAGGCCAATCAGTGACGGATTCAAACTGATCTATCTAAAAATGTTTAAATCCATTTTTGCTGGATCCATGATTATCCCAGCTGTTGCACCCCCGGTTTTTTAGGGCGATCTTGACTGAGATTTACCACAAATAAGGGATGGCCCCAGGTTTACTGTCACAATAATTCCCAAAACATATCTGCTACATTGGTAATCTATTTTATTTTTTTTTTTAGATTGATAGGTTTTTTTTTTCAATTGGTTAATTTAATCCCAAAAATGCAATTTTCGCTTATTCATGTTTTATATTTGCATAAATAACATAAAATACACTGGTTCACAATGACCACCCAATTCAGAAATTCCCCAAGAAGCTTCAGCAGACAGAGTAGAGTGATATCCTTTAGAGTCATGTCTGCTAGTCAATTGTTGTTTTATACACAGAATAAACACAGTTAAAGATACTCACATACCCCTTATTGATTTGCTTACTTGCTTGCTTTGGAGTGAATGCTGCCTTGGCATAGTATTGATTAGAGTCCTATTTGCATAATAGTGGTTTCGCCTTGATGCTCACACTCCCTTTTGAGCAGTTTGCATGAAATCCCCCCATGATGCACCCAAGGAGGTATGCCAGGTGGAAGCAAATACGATAGTTTTTTCTTGAATCTGTAGGCGTGAACCAATTCAAGTCATGTAGTAAGCTAAATTGACTATGTATCCTAGTCCCACCAGTGCTCTTCTATAAAGTCACGCACACGGCATGAATTCAGTATTCTCCAATTTCTAGCCACAGCATCCTTCACCTGCAGTTTATTCCGTTGCAGCTGCCGAATTCATAGGATGGTGGTACAATAGTACTAAATTCTTTCCACACACACTGCCAATGCAACCTCAGTGTCAGAAATTTCTCATGAAGATTTAAAGGCTGACTCAGGATTTCGAATATTGTAGTAATTAAAAATAGTCCTAGAACTAGAAGATAGTTTTCTCTAAAATGCTTAATTCCCAAGTTTCAGATGAATCGGTTTTACGTTTTTATGCGTAAACATTATGCACAGTATAACAGCGCCATCGGATACCGTGTATAACAGCTATTTACGGATCCGTAATTTATAACAAGTTGTGATTTTCTATACGTAGGAGTTCGATTATGAGCTTAGTTATTTACACAATGAATAAGTATATGGACCAACATTATGTATATACATCAAAAATGCGATTTGTCGCCCTCATGGAAATCTTAGTCTCCCCCCCCTTTAACCACAAAATGTACTTCTATACTGCTAAAATTACCTTGGATGTGGCTTACATTATCGAAACATTTATTTGCGAGTAATTATATTGCAGGCTTTTATTTTCAGAGAAATGAGTGCAAAATTTGGGTGTTTTCCAATAGGCACTCCTTTTTTCTGACACTCTGTATGAATTCAGGGGAACCTTACGGATAACCCACAGTGCTTTAATTTCCTTTAAGGTTTCCGAATTTAAAGGGGGTCAGAAAGGAGGGTGTCACCTAATGGAACACCGAAAAATTTTGCCCCATCCACACTCATGGAATTTTATTGACATCCACTCAGTGGGTGGGACTAATCCTTTCCTATAGGATCTGTGATTTCTCTTGGGAGAAGACCAGGCAGCTCCTCTGACACTAGACGACAACAGCGTGAAAATCATTTTGCGTGAAGAGTCAATTGAATCGCGTTCCCTATCCACCATTGTAGGTGGACTGTGAATCCAGAGGACATACTGTATCTCCTGCCACAATGGATACCACTACAAATTTTGTAATGTGAGCAAAAGTGACTGACACACATGAATTCAGAACCCTTCATGGAATAAAGTACAGGTTTACTCCATTTCCGAATTTATAAGTGCGTCAGAACAAAGTGTCAGATGGGTCAGGTTACGGAAAATCCCTGGATAGTGGGAACTAAGCTTCCCTGGGGACTTTAAAATTAAAATTTTGTACTTTACCTTTGTGATGTCCAAGGTAACCCAGGATATTGCCCGAGAAAGTGAGATGATCTTTTTCTTGTATATTCCCGGCTAGTCCTAGTCCCCACCCCATAACCATTTTGGTAGGCCATTGATGCTGCCTGAGGCTAATTCATAGGGTGGCATATTATAGGGCCTACAAAATTCTTTCTGACCAGGAGTTAGTGTGGTATGATATGTCATTTAAACAGGAATTTTGTGCTAAAATTGATTTTCTTGCTGTTTTGGATTCAATAGGGACCATGTGACTGTCAGAAATGCCAGGTTCAAATTTTCAGACTGCTTCACCCGGAAAGAATTTTTATTGTGCCACCACCCTCTGAATTCGGAAGCCTTAATGAAATGCATGTTGAAGGAATGCGCTGGCAGAATACTGAATTCATCCTGCTTCACCATTCAAGGGGAAAATTTGAAATCAAGTCGAATGGTGTAATGTTTCGTCTATACATAAGAATTAGAAGGTGCATATTTGCCAAGGTTCCTACCTTTAGTTAAAGTGGTGTAGCCCTATAATAGTTAAGGTCATCCTGGGGTAAAATTTACCTGATGCTCAGTTTTTGTTAAAACTGGTGCCAACTTGTTCGTATAGCAATTGCAGCTTCCAGGGAAAGTCTCAGTGACCCCTGTAGACCACATAGAACAGGGGTTCTCAATTATTTTAGCTGAAGGGCCAGAGAATTCCGAAAATATTTGAAAGTTCCCTACTTGAGGGCCAAATACACCTGAATTTCTTATGTTTCCCTTTATATTTTAGAGCAAGTTGAGGGCCTGTAATCAATGGTTGGCGGGCCGAATTTGGCCCGCGGGCCGCCTATTGAGAACCCCTGACATAGAACCTTAGTCCCAACAGTGAATCTATAAAGAGTCACACACACTGCCATTGCAACTCCATGTACATTCAAATTGAAATTTTTCATTAAGATTTAAACCACAAAATGTACTTCTATACTGCTAAAATTACCTTGCATGTGTTCTCGTTTACATTATAGAATATGGATATTGCGAGTAATTATTGCAGGCTTTTATCATTTTCAGAGAAAATGAGGTGAAACATTTTGCCCCATCCACACTCAATGGGAATTTCATTGACATCCACTTTCTATGGCAGTGGGTGGGACTACCATAATTATTTATCCAACCAAATGCCACACATTGTAAAATAGTACTTATTTGGATCCTATGAAACAATACAAATAAGTTGTCACCAGTTTCTGGTTATATACAGCCAGTTTTAGGCAATTACATGCATGTATACATGCAGTTTCTGGTTTTTGTTCAGTATTTGCTGATTTTGCAATGTCAGTTTTAAATTTTGGACTGAAGTTATAGAATGGTTGAAAAGTAAAACAAACTGCCATCTGGTATTGAATAAGGAGTTATTGCTATTTGGCACTACTGTTGGTGATAATATTCTCCAATTTTAATTTAATTTTAGGTCGTTACCATATTTACAAAATGAAAATGAGTAATAAGGTACCTACACTGGACTCATTTCAAAATGATGTAAAAAATTTATGTATGCCTGTAATGGTAATATTGGTTATTTTTATACTCGCAGTGGTATATTGAATGTACTATGTTAAGTATTCAGGCTGTGTCTCGTACATCTATGTCTATTGCAGTATTTTCAGTGTAACCTGTATGGTCTTTGAAAGTCTATCGTGAATAAATGTTTTTTTTCTCTGTAAAAAAAAAGAAAGAAAAAAAAAGATAACTCTAAAAAGCCAAGGTTATAATGTAGCCTTAAAAGTAATAGACAGCTATAGTGTATTTGGCATAACTTGGAGCATCTGATAAATGTGTAGCATACAATGGATGTGGCAAAATAATAGTGTCTTGTTTCCACCTTGCACTAAACATGACAGGATTCACATGACCAAATTGAAAATTTTCATTTTTTAATTGTTGGATGGTTTGGTCTCTTACATTCTTTCTTTTAGGGTGAAAAGGATAAACTGACAGACATTACACAACCCTGGAGCAGTGCAGCCTTGATTATATACCCAAAATACAAGTGAAATTTGCCGAGTAAAAGAAGATAAAGAACCACTAGCTGCCGTCATGTCACACTCAAATGGAAAAGGTCATAAATGCACATATTGCAACAAGGACTTTCCCTACCCCTGCAGAAGAAAAGCTCACGAGAGGACACACACAGAAAAACCTAGCTATCAGTGTCAATACTGCAAGAAAAGTTTCTTTACATTAAGTTACAAGAATGAGCATGAAATGACACATATACTGGGGAGAAGCCTCACAGATGTCAATATTGTGAGAAGAGGTTCATCACTGCTAGTAACAAACATAGGCATGAAATGACACATACTGGGGAGAAGCCACACAAATGTCAATATTGTGAGAAAAGGTTCAGAGAAAGTGCTAACAGAACCATCCATGAAAGGACACATACAGGGGAGAAACCTCACAAATGTCAATATTGTGAGAAGAGGTTCAACAAAACCAATGACAAACATAGACATGAAAGGACACATACTGGAGAGAGGCCTCACAAATGTCAATATTGTGAGGAAAGGTTCATCACTGCATGTCACAAACATTACCATGAAATGAAACATACAGGAGAAAAGCCTCACAAATGTCAACATTGTGAGAAAAGGTTCACCACAACTAGTCACAAGCGTTACCATGAAATGACGCATACTGGGGAGAAACCTCACAAATGTCAATATTGTGAGAAAAGGTTCAACACTGCAAGTGAAAGAACTAGCCATGAAATGATACATACAGGAAAAAAGCCCCACAAATGTAAATAATAATAATAATTTGTATTTTTAACGCGCGACATATCCACTTAAACGTGATCAAGGCGCTGTGCGGCTGCCATGAAAGGCGCTCAGCACATCAGAGAACCATAATACCAGAACAGATTTATGCCAAGAAGCTCGATTTTAGAAGCAGGAGGAAACCGGAGTACCCGGAGAAAACCTGCGAGAACGAGTATGGATCGAGAAACCAAATTCACATAAAGCCACCGAGAACAAGCCCCTGTCGGGAATCGAACCCGAGACCTCATTGGTGAAAGGCGAGGGAAGATACGCTGCCAAGCATCTAGCAAAACCAGACATGAAAAGACACATACAGGAGAAAAGCCACACAAATGTCAATATTGTGAGAAAAGATTCATCTCCGCCAGTGACAAAACTAACCATGAAATGATACATACAGGAAAAAGGCCTCATAAATGTCAATATTGTAAGAAAAGGTTCATCACTGCAAGTGAAAAAACTAAACATGAAAAGACACATACAGGAAAAAAGTCCCACAAATGTCAATATTGTGAGAAAAGTTTCAACCGGGCAAGTGACAAAACCAAACATGAAAAGACACATGGACACATGAGAAAGGCGTGTAATTAGATGCAAGAGCTCATTGTAAGAAATGTGCACATGGTAAAAAAACCTCCAAAAGTTTGAAGGTTCAAAGGTGAAAAAAGTTTTAACACTCCAAATGTGAAAATGATTTCCATATTTTTCATTCCAAGGAGTGGCCCACATGATGGCTGAAACTCTGAATCGTCCCCCTGACCATTCTCCTCTGCTTCTCATATCTGGTTAGACCGGAAGTCCCATCCGGAAACCGTGGACAGAAATAATCAAACACAGGAATTTGTTAACATAGATCAGGGGCATAACTGGTCGCTTGTCAGAGGGTGCAATTGCAAATTCCCGGTTTTGAGGCAGCATTTCCCAGTTGGAAGTGTTTAAACGGGCAGATTTTCCCGTTTGGAAGTGAAAATTTCCTGGTTAACGGGCAAAAAAGGGCGGATTTACGAATTTTTGAGCTTTTTTCCCCCTGTCAAAGCTCTGGGGGGGGGGGGGACCCTCCCATGTCCCCACCTGTTATTCCACTGATCAAGATAACCTTGTTGAATTTCACACCTCCGCTCACTATCCCCCAAAGCTGTCCACAATGGCACGACAGCTTTCCAAGTTTGAGCTTCACCCAATTTTTTTAGTGGTATAAAATCCTGCTAGACCCTAGATAACACTAAACTCTGAATGCCTCCACACGGTCAAAAACCAGAACCGATACTCCAGAGCTTCAGCCTCTGTGTGGACATCAGGGGCGGCGTCAGGGTAAATCATAGGATGGGCGAAACATCATGGGGGGGGGCGAAACAGTAACAAATGAAACTCATTTGGGTTTAAACCCTAATTTTTGTGTGTATTTAGTTCGTAAAATCCCTGTTCTTCCTAAAATTTTGAAAATCTCGGGCGGGGGGGGGGTCGGGCGCTGCCCCCCGGCGCCAGCCCCTGGTTGACATTACCGTGTGTATGCCTACTGCTCGATTTTGAATGAAGATATCTGTATAATATTCTCATATAAGTTATTTTTTTGTCCAACTGAAGAATTGCCTGAAAAGGAAAAAACGGCATCTTCAAAGATATGCTCTCCATCAGTTACGTGTTTTAGGCAATGGTCCGTACTGACATATGATAAAAATATCGCCGATTTGTGCTTTGTGGTTGCGCTGGGCATCATTTTCAGGTATGTAGGTTACTGTACTGTCACAGACATGTAAAAATCTGATTTTTGATTGGATTTTTCCAATTTTTATGATTTAGCAAAATCACTGGGACGTGCCTTTAATGTAGCTCTTTCTGATACCGTACATTAAGAGACTGCACGTGGTGCCATGCAGACCCACAACCCGGCCCAAAAGTAGTTGGAACACCCGTGGTAATTTTCTAAATGCACAACGAAGGCCTGAATGGGCCATAGAAATCGCACTGAAAAATACTAACGTTATTGTTGAAGCTTGAAACAAACCCTAAACAACTTGACCCCTCCCTTCCCACCAATCAATTTGGGTGGTCATAAGAGCGCATGGATAAAATGACATGTTTCACCATTGATCAGGGGGAGAGGTGTTTAGTTTTTATAATAAGACATATAAAGTGTTCCACCAATTTTGGCCGAGATTGTCCTGACTCGGGAAAACAGACATTCTCATTTATTTAAAAAGGTTGATAGTTTTTACACTGAGCTATCGATTGGAATAAAATTCAACCGAGATTTAAACCAGATATTTCTATTCTTATTCTTTCGAAAAATTAACTTGTTTTCAATTATCAAAATGCGTGCATAAGGGAATGGTCCTTATATTGGTTTAATGCCTAAGTACCAATGCAATTTCTATGTTCTTATAGCAATAACATTTCCAATATAACACAATATTATCCTAAATGAGTTAAATTCACATCACATGTTTGATTTGTTGCTACAACCAGAATACATACATGAAGATGTGTTGACATTGGTCTTTACGGACTGCCCGGACTGGTCCCCTTAAAAAAAATATAAATATTTTAACACGACCATAAAATATCTTCTAGATGTTCCTTGGATAGTAACAAGTGCAATAATGGGCTTAATCCGAACGGAGTTGGATATAGTCTTTCTTAATTGCATACATAATGTTTGTAAAAACAATCAACCACGACTCACACGTACACAGCACACACACACCACTGCTCGCGTCTCTCCTCGCGCGCGTGCACTACGCGACACATAAACACATACAACACACACAACGCACGCGAATAGTGCTTTTCAACCAAACAAACAAACACATCTCACACTGAGTGCGTATATATAATAATTCACTTTCAAGTTAATAATAAATAGGAGGAATTCCTTTTTATTGATAATATTATTCATGAGGATTATGTATTATGTTTTATTACAAAAATTTTCTCCACATGACACTAACGTAGAAGTTAGCATTGATTTCGTTGATGTGGCTAGGTTATCATATAAAACAGTTAGTAATACAAAGGAAACATGTAGGCACTATATACAAAAATATGTATTTCATTTTGCTCTGTGTCGTTGCATGTTTATTGACCAAAAATATGGTTCGAATGGGACGCGACCCTCAATTTCTTTGAATACTGGTACTAGCCGCGCTAACCATTGGCGCCATCACAACCTGTTCTTTTTACCTCCGGATTTTCTCTCTAACACCACTAGTGTACCACCCACCACTTAATACGTTTCATAATTGCCCCCTGCCTCACCCAGACGAACGCTATTCTTTTGAATGTGATTCAGACAGTAAATTATGATGTAATAATAATTATCTATCTTATATACTATATCTATATATATAATATATATATATATATATATATATATAATGAAAGCAAGCGTTTGTTTTAACACTATCTATGGTGAAAGACTGATTGATTGTTAATTATTGATCCGTGCAATGCGCTTAATAGAACCCCCTCGTGTAAAATACGATGCCGAGGATAAATTTGATCATATTCAGACTTCTCTTAAGAACGAGGGCCTTGACGGTATTCAGTCACGATAACCCAAACGAATTCAATGCAATCTCACGGTAGACCGCAGCGATTAAAAGTATACTACCTCTATGCTTTCTCTGTACATCTTGGTTTACCGTTTGTTCTCGGCTAGTAAACAAAATCGCTCGCTCACTTTCCTTTGAGACCACATATGGGTAAAACCGTTATAATGTACATATTCTACAAAAAACAATTTTCTAGTCACATTGAGCACAGAAAGGATAGAGTACAATGGGTTGATAGGTTACTATGTTATAAGAAATCAATGTAAATCGATCGCCTTGTTTACTGCATGCAAACGGGAAATCCGATTAGGTGGTCCCTTCCCCGGTGTAATTACATCAAGGGTTTCTAATCTCAGTTAGGGACAACAATTGTTTTCGGGGTTTATTTCTTTTTTCCAATTTTTTAATATAAATAATTTTTTTTTAGGGTTAAACAATTTTAAATCACCTGCACTATTTTTGCCTATTTATGATCAGATATGGAAGCCTTTAAATACATTACACTACATCATTTTTTAACGATGATCTTTCTAAACATTTGTTTCATTTGTATACATATTTTAAGCAATTGTTCAATATGTAAATTGAAAATGTCTTAAATCACACGGAATTTAAGTTCTTTAAGGATTTTCCCCACCCTTTTGTTTCAGTTTATATTTTTTTTTTTTTCAATACTTAACCTTTTTTCCCAAATGAGGTAACCTCTAAGCATAATATATAGACCAAAATGGTGCCATTGCCCGTTTGATTGACCTGTCCCTAAATTGACAGGTAAATCTTTGTTAATATTTTGACAGCATGGGGCATTAATTCTAGCAGATATCATCCAAATTGGTAGTTATAGCACTTATAGTTAAAAAGTATGATCAAAAAACGAAATTTAGATGATTTTTTTTCCCGCTTCGCTCAGACAATCCCGCCCAAAAGTGTTGGAACACCCGTGTAATTTTCTTATGCAACGAAGGCCTGAATGGGCCATAGAGATCGAACTGAAAAATACTAACTTTTATTGTGAAGCTTGAACCAAACCCTAACATTTACCCCCCCTCCCCTTCCCCCACCATCAATGTTGGGTGGTCATAAGAGCGCATGGAAAATGACATGTTTCAACATTGACAAGGGTGAGAGGGGGATGAGTTTTAAATAAAGACTATAAAGTGTTTCCCCAATTTGGGCCGAGATTGCAGTTACGATTTTGTCTTCCAACTACTAACTCTACAAGCTACTATAGAGTTTAGTAGATTCAAACCCATCATTTCAACTCTAGTAGGCCTCTTTTCCTAAATATGGGCATTGAATGAGGCCTGGAGGGAGGTTGTAGTCGATGGAAATGAAAATTCCATGCTAAATCCACTGAAATTATGTATATCGCCCAACGATAGCAGAGAAAAATTATTATGCTCCTGAAAGGACTGTTCCAGGAGAGCTGAAGAAGCTCTGGAGCAAGCCATTGAGTTAACAGAAAGGTCTGTTAGAAATACTTTATGTGAAACCTCGCTTGAAAAAAAATCCGTAACAACCCATTATACACGACACAAATGGCAAAACTTGTGTTTTTTATTATCCTTAACATAAATAAGACTAAGTAAGACTACTGATGCCTCACCCAAATTGACTTAAAAAGCCAAAAAAGAAAAGACAATAGTTATATATTTCATCTGGTTTTTTAAACCCTGTGGAAGTAAATTGAGGGCTTAGTAGTAGGGTTAAAGCGGAGGTAATATGGACCCGGGCATTATGGACCCCTTTTTAACTGGGATGGTAGGAGTTTTCCTCCTATTGGGACTGAACGAACATCACTGACAACCGTAATTCAGTTATTAACGGAGGGTAGTGTCCTTAAAGTCATAAGAAATATTTAAAATTAAAATTTTCAACAACGTTATCTTATTTTGTCAGTGACGCTTTAAAACATCCCCATTTTTTTCTGGAGCCTCGGTATGGAGGTCGTTACCATGGAAACATATGGTACTGCATTCCCATGTATCAGTGCATGTATCAGATCCTAGCTTACATCTAATTTAAAAAAAGGCTGGATAATTGGGGTATGTGTGATCTGGGGTAATATGGACACCCTAAATTCCCATGTAGAAACTTATGAGACGGGGCATATGGGACCCATATGGGTCCATATTACCCCGCCCTATGCAAATAACATGGTGGTCCATATTTGCCGACGCATGGGTATTATGGACCCTTTGCAAAAAAAAAAAGTTGGAAAGCCTATATCTTTTTGTGGGTAGAGATGAATGATATCTTTGGTCTATACCTACCATGAAAACCCAAAGCTTTCATGATAATGAGAAGTCATTTAAGATTAAAGAATAAAATACAATTCTTGGAATTACGATCTCGCTTAAGGGGTCCATATTACCACTGTTACCCTATAGCAACGGAGTTGATGATAACCATCATTAGATTAAATCTAAACATGTACACCTACAGGGGAAATCCCTCCTCCCTGCTAAGGTGCGCAGGCTCCGAGCTCGCTGACATTTTTGGGGAGGTAAAGAAGAGGGGATTCATTCTTAGGGATAACAGAAAGAAGGTTGAAAAAGTTCAACAGGGCATAAAGTGCAACACATCTTTCAAATATAAGATGTCAATAACAAAATACAATCGGTCCTCGACCGCTTTTGTTGTTTTGCCTGCCTCGCGGTATAGTGATTGATGGGCCTACATGACTTTTGACCGTTGATAATGGCCTTTCACCTCATCAACAAATGAGGGATCCCATGTTGCACCTATGTTCAAGTTTGGTTCCCAATTGGACAAGGGGAGAAAGATGCTACAAGAGGAAGCAAGGCAAAGGTGTAAGGAGAGTTCAAATGCAATTTTATTGTTTTATTAATTGATGTTGTTAAGTGTATTTGGAAGCTTGGTCCAGTTTTGAATATGGAATGAATGTAATTATTCATCTAGTTGTTTTCGGGGGAGAGTGGAGGAATCTAAAATATATAAAGAACAGAGGTTGCCAAATTACAGTTATAGTTGCTGGATATGAAATGACCATCACCATTTTTGGCACTGAATTTTAACTTTTTAAAATTTTATTCAGAAAAAAAACTTTAGAGACACATTTTGAAGAGAGAGAGTGCAGGGACCAATTTTTTCAAAACTCATATTTTTTGACGGTTCTTTGCAATGCTTTTACATGCGTTGACTTTGAACTACATTGAAACCGTCCAGAAGAAAGCGTAACAAGTATGACATACATCAAGGCTTCGAATTACCCAGATGCACATGCACAGGTGCATGTAACTTGCCTTCTGTGCATGTACGTTTGTATTCTGTCATGCACATGTGCATGTAAATTTAAACTTGGTAAATCCAAATTTATGTATTTTTAGCTTAAATTATTTGCATAGAAAGTCATGCTGGAATTGACAAATTTGAGTCCACCCTGTCAATAGTCTAAACTTACCAAAGTTTGCTATGAATAAAGGCTAGTAGTAACACCAATGTTTTCAATTAGCCTTGCATGTAACTTTCCAATGTTGCATGTAACATGTTTCAAGTAACTGCACCCCAAAGTGCATGTAAATTCTAAAATTGTAAGTCGAAGCCTGCATCATCATAATTTCCCACAATGCAAATGACTTTTACTTTTTAAAGAATACATAAGGCTTTAACATTCCACCCCTGCAGTTTATTTTTACAGTTCTTAAGCTGTAACTTCACTACATAGTTTTAAACGCTTATCAACAAATGTATGGTCGAATTTTCATTAAAACGGGTGCATTTTACAGAAATTTTGTGTTTTTTGGTTAATAGTCTTTTCAACAACGCTTTATTGGAACAAAACGGTATATTTTGTTTAGGACCGTTGAGCTGCATTTGGGCATAGATTATACAAATATTGACTGCTCATGAGGGAATGGCAAAATAACTACCCCGAGGTGACTGGAGACCTGGGCCTACTATTTTCCAAGACCGAAGTCGAGGGAAAATAGTAGGCGGCCCCCGGTCCTTCCCAGTCACCTGAGGGTAAATGTGCCAGCCATTTCACGAATATAGAGCAGTCAATAATTTGTTTTATTACATATACAAATATTTTTTTGTCATTTCAAAACTGCCAACGTCGAGATCAGCTGCCACCGAATCTCATGCCTAGTCAAGATACCAAATGCAGGGAAAAAGTTCCCATAAAAATGAACTATTTCCCCGTGATGGGGAAAATGTAGCTTTTTTGGAACTTTTTCCCTCCTGTGAAATTTTTGGGGACTAGTCTCAAATATTTAAATGTCACATGGTAGCGTATCCACCAACAAATGACAGAAATATTTTTGTGTTAATATAAAGTTTGCCATCAGTACCGCTGAAGGGGGGGTCAAAGGGGGGAAAACGTATTCTCTCCAAATACAAAAACCTGACCCCGGGCCCGGGGTGCTAGGGGCCCGGGTCCTAGGACCTGTAAAAATAAAGTTCAGCCCTTGCGGTTATGACAAAATTCAAGGGAAGAAAATTTAGAGATGGGATGTGAGAGCGGGAGAGAAGAGGGGTAAAGAGAGAGCATTGGCAGATAGCATGGGGCCCGTTTCTCCCTCCTGCGACAATGAATACCTACTTACGTTGAGAAAATACTCTATAACCTAACGAAATTTCCATTTGTTTTTCGCGCTTAAACCCGGTTAAGTGCAGGGCCCCTCCTTGGTTTTGAGAATTAACACAACAACATTAAGATTTTGTTTTAAAAACGGTTGTCATTAATTATAAAGTGGACTACATACCAATTTCAAATTGTTTCTAATTCAAATATACATGAGAAAATGTTATTTTGGAAATTGAACCTTGCGAGGGTTCTGCGCTTCGTGCCTGCACCCCCCGGGAGACGCTTCATATATGAACCCTCCATGAACACTTTTTTATCTTATTATTTACATTTAAAACCGAACTAAAACCATCAGATATATTGTACTTTTTAAAAAACGGTTATCATACCTCTATCAGTACCAAATGAAACACTTATTTTTTTAATTGTTTTTTTTTTATAATTATCATTTGTTTCTATCAAATTTTAATGAGAAAATGTTTTGGAAAGGAACATGCAAGGCGTCGCGGCGCGAAGCGCGGGAGGGGGACATCCCTCGCACCCACCCCCTGGGCATCTCCATTAAACAAAATATTAATATTCAAACACAAACACCCATTAAGTTGGATCGATCAACTACCACTTATCAGTTCCCTACACCCCGCGCAGGGGGTCAAGGCCGGTTCGCAGCCACTGCAACTTCAAACTGCGCCCACCATGGGGTTCTGGAAAATGAAGTTGTTAAAAGGGGCCCGCACTCTAATGTTCCCCCGGGCCCGAAATTTCTCTCGGCGGCACGGTTTGCCAATGACTTCGTTTTATTTTCTATGAGATATTTGCCTTCAAACATCGAAAAATGCGAGAAAATTAATGTCCGAAACACAACATCAAAATTATAAAAAAAATACTTAGCAGTCTGGAATTCTTCCGAATACAAGGTTTCTTGTTGCCAACATGTGTAGAAATAGAAATTATGGAATGGTGTTTTCCTTGTATTCTCAATTTAAAATTTTTGAAATACAAACATAATTCCGTGAATCCTGTTTATTACGTTATCCTTCACAAAGCAGTGCTCAGTTTGGTAAAACTTCTAAGATATTGATTGGCCTCTTATTTCAAGGTAAATTTAATCGGCAGTTGGACATAGTGTTTTCTTCAGCTCAAGAGACTATTTAAAAAGTCTGAAGAAAATGTTGAACTTTTTAAAAAAAAATGTGACCTTTTAAGGATTAGGAAGGGCATTTACGTTATCAACATTTCTCAACAACCAAACAAAGCTATTTAAATATGCTCAAGAGTGGCGTAGGCTATTATTTCCGACCACAAAAATTATATAAACTTTCAATCGGATACATCTTAGTCAATGAGAGATGTGAAATAAATGGTAAAAAATGTTACTACGTTATTGTATTACGTTATCGTTTAATACGTTAAATGCGTTTTAGTTTTACATCATCACTATAATTTGGCTATAGAATGACCTGTGTGTTACTTAGAGGCATCTTTAGAATAAATTGGTAAAGGTATCTTAATATTGTTTATTATATGGTCTAATTTTCAGGCAGAATTCAATACTGAAGGAATAAACTAAACGAATTGGAGCATATTGCTTGAGTTCAATTAGCTACTCAAATTTTTCCGGTAACCATCTCCTGATAATTCCATAGTTGGTATATTCTGTTGATTTAAGATTTTGATAACGTATAACCCTATTCTTTTGCTGTACAAATGTTTGTGTGCGTACTGTGCCGAACGAAGAAGTGTTGTTGGCAATATTATTTTTTTTTCCGTAATAGGTTGAATACTTTAAAGTGAAAACATAAACATTCATTTTGAGACAATTTTTTTTGTGGGTGTGTCTCAACCCTCTCAAAATGCACCGTTTTCATGAATCGACCGTATGTTGTGCATTTTTGATATTTTTTTCAATAAAAATTTAAATGGATATGACGTCCAACTCAATTGACATTTTTTTCAATAATTAAATTTCGACACATAGATTTTGTTTGTTTGTTTGGTGGGCATCAGATCTGAAATTTTTATCCATTCTCATCTCAAAACAGAATCCCGAGAGGTTTTGGTAAAATTTTTATACTTGATATTTGTTATTTCTTTATAATTTGGTGACGTCCGGTGATGTATGTATGTCAGTAACGCAAAGTCGTCCGACAAGTACAACTATCGTCTGCACTGTTGAAATGATTAAATCCAAATCAACAACTTCTATTTGTTGGAAAACGCATTAAGTTTTTACTCGCAATACCTAACTCGCCAATTTTAGAGGGTTTTTGTATGTATTTCTTTATTTTCGGGGTGAAGTGGATTTAGTGGCCCTGTTATTGAAAACAATATTTGCAGACCAAATTTGGGCAAACTCTTGCCCCTAAACCACAAATCTCAAAACAGATTTGCTTTAAAAGGAAATCTCAGGGTGGAATGAAAATTGAAAACCTCCTTAGACACTGCTTAAAACTCGTGAAAAACTCTTCAAGTTGGACAATTTTCAAGATGGCTGCCAAATTTTTAAATTTAGTAAAACACATCCTTTTTTGGTTTTGAAGTGAGTTCACATTTCAACACCATAGTTTAACTTTCAAAATTTCTTTATATAATAATATAAACATTTTCATGGCAAAAAAGGTGGATATCTTGTCTTTCTGTAAGATTATTAGATCGCTTTTCAAAACTGGGCCTTTTCCAGAAAATCGAGCCTTTGGTTTGTGGCTAACCATATAAGAAAGCATGGGCTTGCTTGACAGGAAATTTCCAAGTAACATAGTCATAAATCGTTGTTTCTATTACGGCCTCAGAATATAGCGGTCCTCCGGTGGCGGGGCCGTACTTATGTGGGTGGGGGGGGGGGGGACAAAATTTTAGAGTTTAATTGACCATTTTCTCTGTGCACAGGTTATTTAAGGATAGTTCTTATGTCCCTTTACTTGTCTCATAATGGGTGATTTTTAAATAAAAAAAGAACTATTTTAATTATTTTAAAATTGCAATCCATGAAGAACGAAAACATTTCCAATCGTGTGAAAGTTCTGTTGAATTTGACCATAAACTTTTGGGAGCAACGACTGCTAACTAGTGAGTCCCTTACTTTTAAATACACACTATGCACAAGAGGTCACGCATCAATTGTGACCGCTGTGTAATAACGGGATAGTCAAAAAAGACAATAACTGACACGATGGGCATTCTTGAGCATTTTTCAGTGTAATTCAAAGTGATTTCTGTTATAACATTTCATATTAAGTTGAAGGGGGAACAAAAAAAAAAATGTATCTAACATGGTCTAAGGATTACAATTTTAAGGCCTAGTTTTTCTTATATCTACAACCTTTTGTGTTTGAAACAATTGTCCAAAAAACTGTTCAGGTCAATCATGAAGAATAATTCTAATGATCGCGATTGTTTCAATTGGTGTCAAATTGTTTGTATGAGCATGTTACAAACAGAAATGGGCCTATAGATCGCCACTAAAATCACTCCCCATATACTTGTGCACAAAATACCTCTCATTAAACCTCATTTTCACTGCTAAACGCAACTGGTTATTTCAAAACCTCTTCAACAAAAAGCAAAAATGCATTTGATGAAGGCTTTTTTTTTTTTTCAGCTGCAGAGCATCAATAGATTGCATACTTTTCACATGCCCACACCTACTTAAATTTTACTAGAACTCAGAATTTGCAAGTCCCCCCCCCCCCCCCCCAGCCTCAGAAATTGTATACATACTCACATCGGAGATCCTTGGACTCTTGTGTCGCCTTGCCGTCGCGTATGACCTCTACACATGATAGTGGCTGCCACATCAGTTTTGACTGGTCGCTGAGTGTCGCAACAGGAAGTTGTTTTTAACCTGACAAATGGCGGGAAACAATGCATACGCCTGCTGGGTGCCCAAGTTCCCCACAGATTGTTTGTTATACAAAATTTCCTTTAAAGAGACCAGATTTCCAGAAAGAAGCGCCAACAATTTTGCTCGAACCTAGGTTGTTTTTACATATTTGGAATGCTTACCATGGTAGTAGATCACACCTGAGTGAATAAGCCGTCTTTATGTCTAAGAGATTTAGTAGTTTAGTCGTGCACGACAGAAGTCAAAAGCATGGTTTTCTATGGAACGATTACGATAGCATGCAAGTTCACAACAAGGTTGCGGTTTTCTTTTGCACCGTTTTGTCCAATAAACCTTCCTCCAACATTCGTCGTAGGTGGTCTACCACCGATCCCGTGAATGTGAGAAAAATTGATATCCTAAAAAAATCTCCGAAGAAGAACCTGTCACTTTAAACTTTGACCAGGTGTTTGGATTGTTTTTCCCTGCCATATTGGTCAGGTAATTCCTGATCCCATTCAACAAATTTAGAAGTTTCCTGCATGACCCTCTCAGATTTTCTTTATATTTTGGTGTAAAGTTGTACCTATAGTCAGAGGAAAAAATTCCCGTTTCATGTCTGGTCATCCCTTATATTTTTTGTGTGGCGGCCGACCAGAGATTGGTAGTCGGGGTCTAAATTGGCTTCCAATGACCATTACAATAAATTCCAAATTAAGAGGCCTTAATTTCCCCCTAAATACAACAGGTAGGGATATGATTCCTCTTATACCAACTAACTGTCCGCTATAATTTATGAAATAACAAATCGGAAAATTCATGCTGCATATTGCTACCGGTGCTCGCTAATTATGCGCAAAATTACATGCATTTTTTACAAACATGCAAGTTTGGGGCCCCA